>CM029552.1:33541044-33811044 GCA_017141385.1 Sogatella furcifera | reverse complement strand
ATTCGTGTCCTCTCCATATCCGGTGTTGTATCCTAATGCAAGTTGGACATGCAACATCATTTTCATTCATTTTCCGTCCAGATATTAGTCATTCCCCAAATTTAGCTTTAGAGCCACTCCAAGTAGTATATACAGGCAAAGAAGACATTCTGGCAAGATGGGAGAATGACTCCAGATCAATCAATATTGGTTCAAAAATCGTATTTTGTATCTCAAAATGTAGTGCGGAATGTTACCTATACATTTGAGAGCTAATTTATGATTCTTGAACCAATATTGCCCAAGCTGGAGTCATTTTCCAACCTTGCCAGAGGGTCTTTTTTGCTTGGACAGACACAGAAAGGAACACAGAAAGTTCCACACCAAAGAACAAGCTCATCAACATTCAATTTTCTTCAAAGAAGATACACAAGATGATACAGATACGTGTGAAAAATGAAACAATTATTAGCCTCTGCAATAACGTCACACTACACTCATAGTATGGGCTGGTCGAGCAAAGAAGAGACTCTGGCTAGATGGGAAAATGACTGCAGCTCAATCAATATTGGTTCAAAAAAAATAAATTCAATCTGAAATTGTATAGCAGAATGTTTTCTACAATTTGAGACCAAATTTATAATTTTTGAATGAATATTATCCGAGCTGGAGTCATTTCCCAATCTTGCCAGAATGTCTTCTTTTCTACGACAGACTATCAATTTATATGAGGATACATGTATAAAATGAGACTATTATTATTATCATCTGCAATCACATCACCCTAAATTCATAATTTTATTTGTGATTCATAGTTAATGGTATAATTTTTTTCAGTCTTCAAAGAGTCTTCATTCATGACGAAGTCAAAGAATTGAATGAAACTAAAAAATATTGTCGAACCACAGATTTAAAAAAAATCGAGATATGGATTTCGGTTGCTACAACATCTCTTGTAAACTAAAACTTGAAGTGAAGAACAGCAAGCAGTATTCCTACTATCAGACTAGAACTGCTATTGGTAGTTGCGTGAACCAATCGAAGTGAACGTCTGCCATTGGCTTAGACAAGCTCCTCCCCAATTAGCGGTTCATATGAATGTTACAAAATGGTGGTTCAAACAGTCAAAAACATTACTGAAAGATTAATAAGAGTTTTAATAACATAGGAAATAAACAGAAAATTGTTATGAAGCGACCAAGCGATTGAATAACAATGAATGGAATAAATTTTATAATAATAATAATTAATTTGAATCTCAATTTACTGCCATATAAATAGACAAAGGACTTCTTCAACAGCAAATATTGACAAATGTACTAAATAGCAGGCAAGATCCATTGAATGAAACTGATCAAAAAAGTTGAATAACAATGAATAGAATAAATTTTAATAATAATAATTAATTCGAATCTCAATTAACTGCCATATATATAGACAAAGGACTTCTTCAACAGCAAATATTGACCAATGTACTAAATAGCAGGCGAGATCCATTGAATGAAACTGATCGAAAAAGTACATTGGTCAATATTTGCTGTTGCAGAATTTATTTGTCTATTTATATAGCAATAAATTGAGATTCCAATTAATTATTATTATTACTACTATTATTATTATTATTATCCAGCAGTTGGTGATCTGCAATATCTAATAATTCTTCCATCTTGAATAAATGTTATTTTAATAAAAATATGTCCTCGGTGGCGCAGTGGGCTAGGGCGTCACAACCTTCAGTCCGCTAGCACTGCCGCAGGTCTGGGTTCGAATCCCAGTGGCATGGCTGTTTTTCACCTCATCAATCACCTTAGCACTCAAGATCCATTAGCCACGCACAAGCTAAAATGCTTATGTGGGCATCATTCGCAAAAAAACAAATGTTATTGTAAGTATTTATTAATCTTTCAATAATGTGTTGGAAGTTTGAATCGCCATTTTGTATGGATTATATGAACCGCTAATTGGGGAGGAGCTTGTCTGGAGCCAATGGTAGACATTCAATTCGATTGGTTCATGCAATTACCAATAACAGTGCTCGTCTGTTAGTATGAATTCTGCTGCTATCTACTCTAAGTTTTAGTCTACTAGAGATTGATAATAGTGTAGCAACCGAAACCGGTAACTCGATTTCTAATAAATCTATGGTTTTACAGTATCTTGCCTTTTTATTCGATATGGATAACTACAACAATATCACCTCCACAACTACTCAAGAAGTTGAATAAGAAGTTGGTAAATGGATTAGATTTATCAAGAATTTACTCAGGATTAGTTTCAGACATCCAATGAGAAACGTGGATTGTGTGAACCAATTATTGCCAAATGAGATTTTTTGTTCAAAAAATAACTTTTCAAATTTCCCAATCAAGATTATTAATATGAGGAAACCCCTATATTGAAACGTGAATTCATCCAAGAAATATTTAATCAAATTTCATCACAGGTCCAATTTATAGCCTTCAAGATTCTAAACAATATAACTTCAATTATAATTTCATAACGTTTGTTAATTTAATGATGATGGCGATAATCTATTAAAAACATTAATGTATCATAAAAATGATCTTGAACCTTCAGAGGACATAATATAGAATGTTAATTTCAGTCAAGATTCAAACAAGGAAACATCAAATTCAGCTGAAAATATTATCATAGGAAAAACCAATAAGTTACATATTATTACTTGACTGAATTCTCATCAAGATAATTGATAATTCATGATTGACTATTAATTATCTGTTATCATTACCAGTACGTCACCAACAAGGAAAATTACCAAGGTATATTATTCAAATGGGAGGAAATATCCTATATTCATTTTTTATCGTCGGTTGAAACTATCAATTATTCAAAACTCCAAAAAGCTCAAATGAGTAGAAGACAAATTTGTATGGTTTTTATTCTATAAAATGATCCATGTATCCACATATAGCTCACGCCATAACGTTAGACGGTTTCATCTGTCTCTTGTACGTGATGTAACCTACTAACAACTAATGTAAATCATCAAATGTCTCTTTTGATTTCAAAATGAAAACTCTCATTGAAGACACAGACTGTCGAAGCGCACAAGCAGCAGACGATACCGCCTAACTTTTTGGCATCAACTATACCTATATTTGAATACAGTATATATAATTATTTTAGTTGTATTGTATATTATATTAAGCTATGTTCTAATTATTAGAATTGATAGAAAACACGAGAGTCATATTGTTAAGCCACGTTTACAACCGGAATGTTAATAACTTTTGTATAATAAGTTATATAATATATGAGTCTATATAGGTAATAATATGTTATTCAAAAAAGTTAATAACAAATGTTATTCACATTCCGGTGTAAACGCGGCATTAATGGAGATATTAAAAGCGACTAATATTCTTACTTACTTAATGTAGAAATCCCTTCGCCAAGTGTAGGCCTATACTGTAGTAGACAGTGGATAGATTCTTTGTAAAATTGTTTAAAACCGTGTTAGTATTATTAGTAAACACAGTTCAGCTATAATAAAACTATTAAAATATCTATTAAAAATATAACAAATCTCGACAGATTAAAAACAATTTGTTAATCGCACTCAAGACGGAGTCCCGTTAAAGGAAGTCAGACGATTACTAACTACTAAATTGAAGGCCTTCAAGATTTCAAAAAAGGCTGTAACAGGTTCCTAATCATGATTCAGCGAATGGTCTTATCAGTTATAGTCTGGCCAAGCAAAGAAGACCCTCTGGCAAGATGGGAAAATGACTCCAGATTTGTCAATATTGGTTAAAAAATTATAAATTTGGTCTCGACTTGTAGGAAACATTCTGATCTACAATTTGAGATCAAATGTATATTCTTTAAACCAATATTGACGGAGCTGGAGTCATTTTCCCATCTTGCCAGAATGTCTTCCTTGCTTGGACAGTCTATACGCGATTAGGCAGGAGGTTTCAAGTCTTTTTAAAAACAATTGGAAATTTAATCGACTCTTATCAGATATCAGATACGGTACATAACCAAAAAAGGTTGTTGATAGAAATTGGAAACGTCTCAATCCAACTGTTGTGTATTGATTTTTCCTCAAATGTTTATTAGGATAACTATTCACGTTTAAAATCAGATACCCATAGAATTAGAAATGTAAACAGAGACATGCATTATAGTCTGTCCAAGCAAAGAAGACCCTCTGGCCAGATGGGAAAATAACTCCAGGTTGGTCAATATTCGTTCAAGAATTGAAAAAGTGGCCTTTATAGTAGATCAAATTGTTTCCCACAATTTGAGATCAAATTTATAATTTTTGAACCAATATTGATCGAGCTGGAGTCATTTTCCCATTTTGCCAGAGGGTCTTCTTTGCTTGGACAGACTATACTAGGTGTCCTACTTGTGGATGAATAAATTTGAAAAATAACCAATCCATTCTATTCAAACCCATGGTTAAAAGTTAATGAAAGAACTACTAGTCCATAGTTTATCGTTTATAAGTTGTTCAAAAGTTCGAGATCAAAGAATGCTGCAATTTATCACAAAACATATTATCATTGAAGTGTTATAGTGAATATATTGGAAAACAACGAATAACTTTAGCCTATATGGTTTCAAATTCCCATACAAATTTAAAGTAAGAGAATTTACAGAAAATGGTCGATTAATGTCGTGGAAATAGATTGCAACTCACATTTTTTAAATTATTACACGATATCAACGTCAAAAAGTGTATTGATTGAGTTGAAGAGAAAACTTTCAATACTTACGTTTCAATAAAAGATCATCTCCAGTCCTTTTCCGTTGTAAAGTTAATGATTTTCTTCGCAACTCGTCATATTTTGGACACAGGACACCAAAATCTGTTTTAAAAAAGTAAATAAACTTTAGCAATTATTTCAAACAACAACAGCCCACGGCCGACTATACCTATACTAGAAAAATGAGGGTTAAAATAGAATAGCATTCAAAGAAAAATTTTACAAAATAAGGCAGTCAAAGTTTTTTTTAAGACATGGAAAGTCTCAGAAAAGACATTAGTATTCAACGTCTGCCTAGAATTGTGTTATTTTGAAACAGAAACTAAAACTCGCCATTCGATGGAAAAGTCGATAAAATCAAAGACTCGCGATACAAAATCTGGATGACAAATCTGTTCAAAATCTTATGGAATTTTCAGATGACTCATTTGAAAAATCGTACATTATCCATTCAAACCAGCAATTTACTAAACTCTTGGCTCATACACGCAATGTATGAGCCTGGAGCTCTCACAAACCTGTCGAATACTTACTCAGTATGAGTTGAGTTATACAAGACATGCAAATCAAATGGGATGGGGTGTGTAGTTTTCAGCACCATTTATGTCATCGTACTATATACAGTAGTTCACATTCATGTTGAACTCGTTTTCCCCCATTTGAAGTACGTTCTGATGAGGGTGTTCGTATTGCAATAAGAGGAAAGCCACATGAGTGTGAGTTCAGTAATTCAGTCATCAATTTTTGACTCATGGGCATTGAGTCACGTGTGCGTGAGAAATCACGCTTCACAGAAGGGTCTCACGTTTTGTTGGGCATAGTTGTGCAATCGTGATAGGAAACTGTAGGAATATTGGGTTGATTGGGTTGACTGAAGCTAGGCTGTCCTATATTGGACAGAATCCTATCATGGAAAATGATTGATTTCTAGGGGTGATTCTTGATCAAAAATTGATTCTTTCCATTGATAAATGAATGAATCTTAAATAGAACTGAATTTACTTTTGTCAAATGAATGAATAAATGAATAACGAGCAGTGAAGGCTAACGAAAAACTAATTTCTGTAAAGCATTTGATAAAATTAGCCAATATAATATTAATGTTGAAGTTGGACTTATTACATGAAATTAATGGCTCACAGTCACAGTCAATGAAATGATTCTGATAATGAGCTTCATTCGTAGAAAGTGAAATTAACAAAATTAATAACGTTAATAACGTTGGCTTTATTCTAGCAACCGTTAATGTTACGTACAAATTGTAGGCCTACGACTACATATAATTTAATAACTGAATTTGTTAAATTGTAAAATACAACTAAGTAATAGTTAATAGCAGTTCATGACTTATCCAAATTGCTTCATCAAAATCTTACCTTCTTTGATGATTAAATCGTTCTTAACTGCAATATAATAATAATTGATGTCCAAGTTATCAGTTTGCTCTGGAATAATTTACTTTTTACAATTCTGTAATGCAACGGGTGCCCAGTAAACATTCAAATAAAAATAAAAATTTGAATTGAATTCTAAAATGATTCTCCAATGAGAGAGTATTACTGCAACTAGAAAACAATATAATGCAGCCTTTGTATTATCTGAAAAAAACTCAATCAATGCAAAAAATGCATATTCTTATTGAACTTTTTTTGTTATACTCACTCTGAGGTAGCGTGTAACGGCGACTGGCTGAAGACAACATTTTCAGAATATTTCAACACAACACAAATTGATAAACAAATAAACATTCACGAATCACCAAATAAATACGAGATTTTCACACTCTCAACGTTGTTTTTCAACACTTTCTCAAACAAAACCAAAGTACTATTTGAAAAATTGAGAAGAGTTTCAGCGGAAGAAAGGTAACACAAAGAACAACGGTCAAATTATTTTGAACCTACCACTTGACAATTTCTTAGGTTAGGTTACGCACTGCACTCAATTGCGTGTGAAATTGTTAATAATTAGTAAAACTTTCAGTAATTTTCAGTAACTTTCCAGTAGCAGAAACGTCTTCTTTGGCGCTCGCAGATGAACTGGAGATGAGTAGCCGCCTGTTAACGGAAGTGACACAAAAGATTTTGAGGTTATGTTCCCTTGTTTATCCCGCCAACTGCAATGACCTACAACTTGCTTTGTTGTGATTGTGAATAGGTTAGGTTAGGTTAGGTTTCCGGGAAGGATTGAGCGATATGTTGTTATAGTCAAAAGAAGAAAGAGTGTGAGTGTGTGAGATGGAGAAGGGGAATAAAGTAAGAGGAAGAAGAAGAAGAAAAAAGAAGAGAGAGAATTTGTGGAGAAGGGGGACACACGGTAGTAAACACAAGCGAGTAAAAGCAAGGTTACGATAACGTCTGCTGTAAGCGACAAATTTCAGGGTTAAAATAATACGCTACGCATCTGGAGACTGGCCCACTTCAGAAAATACTATTCAATAGATAATAAATGATACGCACAGCAGCTTAGTGAGTTACTGAACAACTGTTACTACTAGTAACTGTTACAAATAACAGAAATTGTGCAATCGGTGACTCCTCGCGTCATAATTGCGCCAAAAGTCAACAAGTTTTATTAGAAATATCGATTTGTAACCACTTGTTGATTCACACTGCTCTCTCTGAGGTCAGCTATCATGATGATATCATGATAATGACAAGGTACTTGAAATGAACAGACTGAGTTGGAGAGCTTTTATCAGCTTTCAAATTTAGTGAGTAGGTTATGGAAATATAATTTTATATAACTGGAATGTTATTCTTGCTCCCCTAATAAGTATAATTTAAATAATTTATCCAAGTAATAAATACATAATGTGGATAAGTGTTATGAGATTATTTTATTCTCTTCAATGTAACTTTGTTACTCATGCACAAAGAGATCATACATGTGGACATCAACCTTAGTATCGAACAAACCACATTTACATATAGTTTTTGAAGATTTAATATTGTTATTATTATATACTAGCCGGCAGGCTCGCTTCGCTCGCCTTCTCCGCCTAGCCAGGGGGCTCTGCCCCCTGGACCCCCAACAGTATAGGCAGTATAAGTGAGTCAAACAGGCTCGCTTCGCTCGCCTGCAAAACCTCTGTCAGTGTCAGGTAAGACAAATAGGCTCGCTTCGCTCGTCTGCAAACTCCGTTCAGAAGGGATTCGAAATTTATTGAGCACAGCGTTTCTACACCTGATATGGACCTGTTTACATAATTTCACATTTTATGCCAATTTGTTCTAGAAAAATCTAAGAAAAACTCCGAAAATTCCAAAAAATTGTAAAACGCTAATATTAAGCGTAACCTTGGGAAGTATGTCGGACATAGTTTGAAACTTGATTCAATATCTTCCAAATTAGTTCATCTATAATCTCGCTGAACCATTGAATTTACAGTAAGGATTGGTCGTATCAAGGCGGAAGATATGCAACCCGCAACACATCTACAATTTTGAAAACCTGATTACTAGCGTAATCTTGAACGGATTGCAAAAATATTTCAACACAACATTTCTAGACCTTATCTGAACCTGACCACCAAATATCAACATTTTCTACCGATTGGTTCTCGAAAAAATGAGGAAAAGGCCGAAAAACCAAAATATTTGGCGTATACTTGAAAAGTTTTTAAAATCCGTTCTTAGCGCGCTTCTAAACGTCCAACTGAACATGCCTGCCAAATTTGAACGCATTCGGTTCAGTGGATTTTTAGTTCTGGTGATGAATGAATAAAATAATGAATGAATCAGTCAGTCAGTCAGTGCCATTTCGCTTTTATAGATATAGATCTAGGATGTTATTTGATTACTTGTTAACAAAAACACCAGGAGGAAGAGAAGCACAACTTAGAGAAGAAGATGTTTTAGACCGTGCTCTACTTGATGACTTTTTGAGTACTGTACTGTATGTCACATGGATGGTACTTGAGTGAAAACTACAAAAATTTCCATTCACTCTCGATGTTTACGAAGTTTACACGTTGAAACGTTTCAAATAATCCTAATAAACATTTCAACGTTCTTCATAAGATAAACTCATATTGAAAATTTGAAAAGCTGGAAGACTACAAAGTCATTAATAGAGTTTTCTCGGAAAATACCAGACATATTGCGTACAGTTGCGTAAAAGTATTTAACTTACGGAACTTACCACACGCTTGTAAACACGTTATTTCGTTAATTGTTCACAATGACCTTGTCCCAAATAATTAATGCACTTGAAAGTGAATCTTAGCTTCTATTATTGTGAACTAATTACCTCCTCGCTCCTCGGTAATTATTTCTGATAAGAGTTATTTTTAAAATGGTACGCCTATTTGGTTCATATTGAGCTTATTATTACTCTATGTATATAAATAATACTAGTTGATGCATAATTACTAAAAAATATGCATAATTATGCAATAATACTAAAAATGAATGAGATGCAGTAGAGTGTTGCACGAACATTTAATTGTATTTAACTAGCGTTTAATCTAGTTAACATTTAATTGTATTTAACTAGCGTAAAGTGACGTCATTGTACAGACTCTAGATTCGTTATTGGTTCCGTTAGACGACATCATTTTATGGGGTTTAAATAAATTGGGAGCTCATTTCAATGAAGCTCGAGGTTTATGTCTTACTTCTATAATGTTTAGCTCTATCAGAACAATCGAAAAGCGGTCTGCGAGAACTTATTAAATCGAGAGCGACCTCAGATAAACCGTTTCTCTCTCGTAGACAGCTTTCATGATGTCTTGACCCAGCTAAGCATTAATAGTCTGTCCAAGCAAAGAAGACCCTCTGGCAAGATGAGAAAATTACTCCATCTCGTTCAATATTGGTTGAAAAAATTTGATTTGATCTCAAATTGTTGATCAGAATGTTTCCTAGAATTAAGACCAAATAAATAATTTTTGGACCAGTATTGACCGAGCTGGAGTCGTTTTCTCATCTTGCCAGAGGGTCTTCTTTGCTTGGACAGATATTTGCCAACCTTCTATTTTACATTATCGGCAAAATCAGCAAATTATCTATAATAAGAGTAGTTGAAATAATCAAGTTTAGAGAGTTCTCTATCATTAATTTAACGCGTTATCAGCCCCCAACTAACCCCAAGCAAGCCACAAAGGCTAGAAACAGTACCCTTGATTCTTTCGCGGGCTAAACACAGTATCTACCAAAGCCCTCATTCAATTCGTTTGTTGTGAACCAGGGTCATAAAACTAAGCCCAAAATTGATGTTGAGTAAATAAGAGAGTTGGTCGCGTTCTGATCTCAGCACCCTCTCTATCAATAATAATCTGTCAAACAAAAATCCACAGCTTACCGTTTTCAAATTGAATAGCTCTCTTTGTGATTCATATTCTTCTCTTCTCTTCACACCCTTCTTTTGGTTTTATATATATCTCTTCATCACCCAATTCGTTTTATATACCTATTCTCCGTTTTCCTCTATCTCATCATATTCTCTCTCACTCTCTCTCTCTTTCTTTCTGTGCTTCATATTCTTCCTCCTATTTATATCCTCAATTTGGTTTTCTATCTCTCTTCATCACCCTTCCTTCTTTATCCCCATTCCCTCCATTTATTCCTCTTTTACACCCTATTTTCTTTCACTATTTCTCTGTCTCTTTCTCTTTGTGCTTCATTTTCTTCCTCCCTTTTACGACATTTTTTGTCCTTCTATCTGTCTTCATCTCCCTATTCTCTTTATTTATTCCTCGCTTACACCCTATTCTCTCTCACTATTTGACTCTCTGACCCTCTCTTTCTTTCTCTTTGTGCTTCATATTCTTTCTCCTTTATACATTCTCCTCTTGATCTTCTACCTTTCTTCATCTCCCTATTCGTTCTATCCCCCATTTCTCTCTATTCCTCTCTCTCTCAGCCTATTCTATCTCTTTTACTTCTTTGTGCTCTATATTTTTCCTCCCTTTTACATCCTTCTTTTGGTCTTCAATCTCTCTTCATCTCCCTATTCGTTCTATATACCTATTCGCCATTTTTATTCCTTTTTACACCCTATCTCCCTATTCTCTTTATTCCTCTCTCTGTTTCTCAATCTCTTTTTCTCTTTATGCTTCATATTTTTCCTCCCTTTTACATCCTCCTTTTGGTCTTCCGTCTTTATCTCCCTATTCGTTCTATCTCGGTTCACTCTCTATTCGTAATTCTCACTCATAATTTCTCTCTCTGTCTTTCTAACTCTCTTCCTCTTTGTTGTGCATATTCCTCCTCCCTTTCACATCCTCCTTTTATATTTTATCTCTCATCATCTTCCTGTTCTATCTCCCTATCCTCTCTATTCCTCACTCACACTCTTTACTCTCTCTTCCTCTTTGTGGTTCATATTCTTTATTCCTTTTACATTGTCCTTCTAGTCTTCTTTATCTCTTCATCTCCCTATTTGCTTTATCTTCCTATTCTCTTCATCGTCCTGTTCACTCTATTCTATTTTCTGTGCTTATTCCTCTCTCTTATTCTATTCTCTGTACTTATTCCTATCTCTTATTCTATTCTCTCTCTCCCTCTCTCTCTCCCCCTCACTCACTCTCTCTCTCTCCCCCACTCTCTCTCTCTATCTCCCCCACACTCTCTCTCTCCTCCACACTCATTCACTCTCTCTCTCACTCTCTCTCTCTCTCTCTTCTCTTTGATCAATGACTCATTGGGCATCTGTACGCTTATACGCTGTGTGCTTATACAGAAGATTATAATGATTCATAGCAATAGCTCTGCTTAAAAGTAAAGTAAGCCACCTGCTGGCTTAATTACAGCAACAACAGTCAGGTCCTTGACTTACCCTATTCTTATTTTATGAGTTTGATGGGATAGAAAACATGAATGGAATTAAATGCAACACGTTTTTATGTTGTTCAATGCATTATTTTGTAGCACTGTACCGTTGTTTCGTAACTTTACCTTACCATCAGGAAGACAAAAGAAATGAGGAATAAATATTTAAGTTGTTTTGATCAAATATATCCCATTATCTTGATAAACATTAAACCCTAAATTTTCTAATAGGTTCTATTTACTTTTAGTTAAATAGAGTAGTTAAAAGTAGTTAAAAAATAGTTTAGTTAAAAGAGTAGTTAAAATACAGAAATTTTTTCAACTTTATGAAAAATGAAAACCACTAATAATTATTATTTGCAGCTAAATTTTTATAATTGTATGTATGTATAAAATTTCATTGTAATGAAAATGTATACAATAGAATTTGGATTTTAATTTGAGATGTGAAGTTAATACTTGTGTTAAATATCCATTATGAATGAAAATACAAGGTATTGTCAAACCACAGATTCATTGAAAATTGAGATACTGGTTTTGGTTGATACATCATTATCAATCTCTGCTTAACTAAAGCTAAAAGTGAAGAGCAGCAGTATTTAAACCACTGCTATTGGTGGACGCTTAAACCAATCACGGTGAACGTCTGCCATTGGCCTAGACAAGCCCCTCCCTGTTTAGCATACAAACGTTACAAAATGGCGATTCAAACATCAAACACAATAATAAAAAATTAACAAATAGTTACAAATAAATAGCATGCGAAATAAATAGGAAATTGTTACGAAAGAATGGGAATAGAATGGAATAAGATAATACTGTAACAAATACAGTTTTTGTTTTATTCAGTTCTTTATCTACTTTTTCATAAGAGTTCATCATTTTTATATTTCTACGAGGATACTACAAAATAATGTAATTATTAATTTGAAGAATAATGTGCAATCTTTCACCATCATTAATACAGTACTGTAACAAATCATTTCTGGATTAACTCTTACAGATTTATTAAATAATTATAATATTTTTGCTTAATTTAAATATTTTTGCTTGAATAATCAGCCTCTGAAGTGATGGTAATAGTATGAGAATCACTAAGTAGACAGTCATACTTTAATTTAAGTCTATATGTACTACTTATATTTATTTATTCATTTTTGATATGCTGATGTATGATTCTATCATTTTTTTCATTTATTTGATGAAACACATTATTTAATGAATAAAACACACACAATAATTGTCCAAAACATCTTATTTCTAGATTTTGTTAAATCTTCAAATTAAGGTTATGTCCACAATGTCCACTTTCACTATACTATTTTATATTTGAATATCATGTCTTCTTTATCTACACAAGTTTCATGTACTTTTGTTGTATTTTGTATACAGAAAAAAATTGTTATTATTTATTATATGTATTTTCAAAAACACTATACCAAATATGTTTAATCATAGATTAAGAATAAAGTAAGTTCCACTATATCTATCACTGGCGGCTCGTACCCACGAAACAGGTGAAGTGCCCGTATCCTTTACTGTATACCACTTCACCTGTTTCGTGGGCACGAGCCTAAAGGATACGGGCACTTCACCTGTTTCGTGGGTACGAGTCGCCAGTGATATCTATAATGCAATATTGTAACTCCGTTTCAAATCCAAACGTTTACTTCTAGTCCAGATATATATTTTACCAAATGACTCTTGAAAATGTCAATGCAATGAAATACAGCATGCAGACTATACTACAGTCTACTAAGTGCGGAAGAGTAAGGTTTATTTATAAGAGTGATTGTCATTGTCATTAACCGGGAAACGAACCCGGGACCTTGTCAGTACAATGCCACCTCTCCGTGAATCATTGGAAAGTGATTCAAGCCAGTCTCACCTGATAGTCATTGCGAACTATACTAGCGCCTATTACTGGACTAGCGGCTGGACTAGAGTCACAACCAAGACTGGAGTCAATAATGAGCAAATATTTTTATATAGGCTACACGCTTCAGTAACCTATTCGTCCACTTTTAGGGGTAGGCTATACCTCGCCAATATAATATGTTATAGCAGTAGCAGACGTCAAGAATTAGGCGATTTTGACTGCTCATTTTGTGCGATCCAAAAGCTAATGTTAATTAGAGTTGTCATTTAGCTATGCAGGGCCGGATTTAGGGTTTTGAGCGCTCTAGGCACCAATTTTGTGGCGCCCTTCCCCCTCCCCCATCCTTTTCGCGTATAACTATTGTCAATAGGCTATTTTTTTCAATTCATTCAAGTTTCACTGCTCAGGGCATCATCTTATACTAATGATGATGCCACGAGAATTGGAACTTAAGAATGGTATTTTGAATAAACTTTGTGGATCTAACAACATTTGTTTTCTCTTACCTAAACATAAAAAAGAGAGAATTTCGCCAAAAACATTTCGCATAAATATTTGAAAATAATATTGTTGTAGATGTTGGAAAATTAACACGATTTCATTTCTGAGATAGCTCTATTCACACTTTTCATGCAATGACCTTTATTTCGATAATCATCGAGTAACGAACTTTTAACCGGTTTCATTCGATTTCTTAGCTTATTTTACACCATAGTTCACCACTTTAGAACCCTCTCAAGGCCGCTACAAAATTATAAATTGATAAAATTGAAAATTGAGACATTAAATAAGATTCACACTTTTGTCAGAGATGTTGTGGAATGTATCCATAATTATTTAGGTAAGAGAAAACAAATGTTGTCAGATCCACAAAGTTTATTTAAAATACTATAGGAGAGTTTTATCTCACTATAAATTTAGTAAACATTTTATGTCACAACTTTGTATTTATAATAACAAATAATCTCACTTAAATAGGTTTTTGTTTTTGCTCTCATACGTAATTTCACAAATTACCTGGAGAATTTGTTGAGGTAAATACTCAAATTTTATCGTACAGTATCCCGAAATTTAGCTTCAAATTAGAATTTGTCACAAGAATTTATAATCGTTTTATTCTGGTCAGATTCTTCAATAAAACTCGTGTCTACTATACAGATGCATTTTGTTGGATTCTTTATTCCTCTCACAAAGAAATCTAATCTAATCTAATATCGTGGGCGAAGCAGTTCTTCCTAGTTCCTATATAATAATACTGTATCTAGTCTACTTCTATTGGTTTATTTATATATCTACTTTATTCCGCATTCCAATAAGCGACCAAGAAGTTGAATTTACAAAAAGAGTCCCACGCTTTCAATATGGAGACTCATCTCTCACGCATGTTTATATTTATAAAACTGGGATTGGGGGGTTGGAACATTTAACAATAAAAAAAGATAAAAGTCTTGAACATGAGTAGGATATGGATATGGAATTGGAATTTATTTTTCTCTGGTTCACAGAAGTTCC
The DNA here is from genome assembly GCA_017141385.1 of Sogatella furcifera. Lineage (NCBI taxonomy): Eukaryota > Metazoa > Arthropoda > Insecta > Hemiptera > Delphacidae > Sogatella > Sogatella furcifera. The sequence continues at coordinate 33,796,165 of CM029552.1, read as the reverse complement.
TTCAGAGTAGTAGATATTATAGTAGACCTGTTTAGTAGTAGATATAAGATAATTATACTACTTAGTCTATGGTCGTAGACTGTGTGATATCAGATTTGGAGCATCATTGATAATGATGTGTAAGGTTATCTGTAGTGTGTTTAAAGCAATCAACCCATTAAGATAGAAACATTCAAACGGTAGATAGAATAAATATTACCCTGGAAAATTAGTTTCTATTGAGAAAATTGAAAGGAATATTTATAAACAATAAATTACAGAAGAATGCCGATTATCAGAACTAATTGGGACCGCGATCAATTCGGATAATTGGACATGGAATTGTATTGAAGAAAAACAGTGTGTTAAACTTGAAATAAACTTTGTTACATTTTAATATACAATTTACATTTAGTAATATACAATTTACATTTAGTAACATACAATTTACAATATACAATTCACATTTATACGATCACGTCGTGAACGCTGTTGTTTTATTTATTACTACGCTCAAGACCGATTTGGATAATTGGCGATTCGGTTAATTGGCGTTCTACTGTATACATGCTATGCAAACTATTTCTTTGGCCGGTGTATATAACATGGTAAATTTCAATATTTTCCATCACATCATATTATGAAAAATGCGAAATCGTATTTTCATATGTAAAAGAAAAAAATGATCGTGTAATACCGGCCTCTATTATCCCAGCCTTAGGCTGAGGCCGCACTGCCGGTGGGTAGAGCCTGGAGGGTGGAGTGTGGTTGGTGAATCTATAGAACATACACACCATCCACAGTAATACATCGTATGAATGGTATGACGTCATTCTGTTTTTTGAGGTTATGTTGTCCATATTTAAGAATTTCAAGATGGCGGCTGAACACATACCATTCATACGATGTATTACTATGGATGGTGTGTATGTTCTATAGATTTACCAACTACCCTCCACCCTCCAGGCTCTACCCACCGGCAGTGCGGCCTCAGCCTTATATCAATCAAATAGTGTTTCATTCAAAAAAATCTTATACATATACATACAAAATCATTTTACACATTCCCTTTATTACCAAAACCGACATTATGATATTTTCACAACATTAGGTAAACATTGTGCAATGGCTCGTAATATTAATCAAGGGTGGTGCTGTTGCGGATATAACTAACGGAATTGCAAGAGAATACGAAACAACAAAAGAGAATGAAAAGAGAAAGAAAATAATCATACGAGAGAGAATGAGAGAATTCAGTAGAGATATAGTCTGTCCAAGCAAAGAAGACATTCTGGCCAGTTGGGAAATTGACTCCAGCTCGGTCAATATTAGTTTAAAAATAATAAATTTGGTCTCAAATTGTAGGAAGCAGTCAGCTCTACGATTTGTGACCAAATTCATAGTGCTCGAATCAATTTTGACCGAGATGGAGTCATTTTCCTATCTTCCCGGGATGTCTTCTTTGCTAGTACAGGCTATAGATAGAGAATAAATAGATTGGTTACATGAATAGATGAAGAAAGTGTGGGTGAGAGAGAAATAGGTAGGGAGTGGGAGAGGGGTGAGAGAGAGAGAGCGAGAGAGTGAGTGGGAGAGAGAGAGAGAGGGAGAGAGAGAGTGTGAGAAAGAGAGAGAGAGAGTGTGAGAGAAAGAGAGAGGGAGTGAGTGAGAGTGAGGGAGTGAGTGAGAGAGAGTGTGAGGGCGTGAGAGAAAGTGTGAGAGTGAGAGAGAGAATGATTGGAAAAGGGAGAGGAATAGACTAATAAAGATAACGGTGACGATTGAGATATAGTCCGTCCAAGCAAACAAGACCCTCTGGCAAGATGAGAAAATGACTCCAGCTCGGTCAGTATTCGTTCAAAAATTATATATGTGGTCCTAGTAGTAAATCAAATTGTTTCCTACAATTTGATATCAAATTTATAATGTTTAAACCAATATTGTCCGAGCTGGAGTCATTTTCTCATCTTGCCAGAGGGTGGGGTGTATGAGTAGTAGCCAATATTTTATTTATGATATACCTTCCAACTTGGAAAACATTGTATTCCCTATCTTAAAATTGTCAACCCGAGTGGGTAGTTACATGAAGTAACGGCTAGGTAATCAATGAATTCGTCAATGGTGTGTAGGCCATATAAAGTGGTGGTGGGTGGGGGGTGAGTTTTGCAACCGTGGGTCTTCAATTTATTAAAGGGGAGTGGTTTTACCTTTATTGGCTGAATAGACTGGTCTAGTATACTCTGTCCAAGCAAAGTAGACAATCTGGCAAGATGGGAAAATGACTCCAGCTCGGCAAATATTGGTTCAAAAATGATCAATTTTGTCTCAAATTGTAGAGCAGAATGTTTTCTATAATTTGAAACCAAATTTACAATTTTTGAACCAATATTGATCGAGCCGAAGTAATTTTCCCATCTTGCCAGAATATCTTCTTTGCTTGGGCAGACTATAATAGTCGATTAGCGTAATGGGATAGATGGCTTTACAGTAGAGTTAGATCCAAAAATTGAGGCGGTTGGTGAATGACTGTTATTAATTCTCAGCTCTGTCAGGACAGTCGGCCACTAGAACTATCTATAATTCAAGTTTCACTAAGAGCTATTGAGTCAAATTTAGTTTCTCAATTACCGAGAATAAACGCTAAGTTATCAAGGTTTACTTTTACTTCGAGTATTCAGTTGACAAATACTCACATATCTACAAGATTCATGCCCGGTTTTTCCAAGCACACTCAAATTTGAGGGAGCCTCAAGTTTACTACACTTTACTACATTTCCTATACTTATCGTAGAAAATGTCAGCTGTTCATCAAAATTTAAGGGTCCCTCAACTTTGAGTTTGCTTGGAAAAACCCGGCATCAGTAGTGTAATTCTGTAGTTTGAAATCGAAAATATCATCTACTTCAATTTTTATATATTTATTCCTTAAAAAACATTACAATAATATTCACAATAAAAACAGCAAAATGAATCAATAAGAAATGCAAATTAAATTTTTTAGAAGGCAAAATTTTTATCTAGCGAATAAATTGATCAATAAAATTCCAGATTGAAAAGAGAAAGGATTTTGAGAAAGAGAATTAATTTGAATGCAATCTCATACAAGTTCAAAGAGGAAAATTATTGCTGATTGTATAATTTCAAGTGAAATTGAGGAAAATCGTTTTGAGTGATACTGGTTTTAATTTTATTTATTAGTACCCATGTTTATCTTTTCTCTTTCCTTCTCTCTTTCTTTTTTTCTTCACTCTTCTCGTCTTCTTCTTATTTTTCCTTTTCTTTTTCTTCTCTTTCTTTTTTTCTTCACTCTTCTCGTCTTCTTTTTTTTCTCCTCCTCCTTCTTCTTTTTCTTCTCCTCCTCCTCCTTTTTCTTCTTCTTCTACTACTTCTCCTCCTCCTTCTTCTTCTTCTTCTTCTTCTTCTTCTTCTTCTCCTCCTCCTCCTTCTTCGTCTTCTTTTTCTTCTTCTACATCGAATATGTTAGAAAAATATTAACCCCTAGAGATTTCAAGTGTATAAACCACGCTCAACTAAATCCTTCCGTATATTTTCGAAACCGCGACCCCTAACTGATTAATTCAAATAGCCAGATGAAACAATTGAAGACACCATAAATCTATGGAGTTCTCTGTTATGTCAAGAATATATTTGCGATTAATTAGCCTTGGGGCGGTAAATAGAATGACATCTATGGCCCTTGTCGAGGAAAGAAGACATTCTCTCAGGATGACAAAATGACTCCAGCTCGGTCAATATTGGTTCAAGAGTGATGAATTTGAGCTCAAATGTTAGACCAGAATGTATTCTACAATTTGAGACCAAATGTATAATGTTTGAACCAATATTGACCGAGTTGAAATCATTTTCCCATCCTTCCGGAATGTCTTCTCTGCTCGACCAGACTTTAGCTGCTGTCACCCCTCAGATTTATTTGTGGAGTGCATTATGGGGTTGTGTGGCTCTGCTTTTGAAAGCAAATAATAATAAAAGCGAAGCCTAATGATCCCTGGAGGCCAGTTAAATGAGGCTCTTCTAAACAACCAACTTCGGGTCCATAAGGGAGTGTTCTCTCTTGAGTAGAGTAGGAAAGGGTGAGAGAAAGAGAGAGATGGGTTAAGAGAGAGAGAAAGAGAGAGAGTGATATTCAGATTCAATCACTTTATTCTTGTAGATAACGTATACAGAGTGTAATCGATCAGGTGTTATACGATTGTGTAAATCTCACCCAAATCTCAGAAATAGCTATCAAAAATCTAAAATTGACAAAACTTAGCACAAGTGAGAAATTTGTGTTTAGTAGCGATTTTACAATTTTTGGTCGCTATTTCTGAGATTTGGGTAAGATTTACACAATCGCCGTCAATCAACTTTTTGTTCAGAATCAGGCTCTCTTCAACTTCTATTGATAAAAAATACAAATTTATAATTCCTTTTCCAGTTATAACCCTTATTGTTGCAAAATGGCGGTTTTCAACATATTTTTTCAATTATCTCAATAACCGTTGAAGTTACAATCTTGAAACTGGTTTCATTGAATTCCTTAGCTGTTTTTACATAGTAATTGGTCATTTTAGAACCTGAATTAAGCCTCTAAAAAATTAGAAAAATTAATATATTTTGAAAAATCTCAATTTTCCGCCATTTTTATCTCGGTAACAAAGCGTTTTTGAGGGTTGGTCCCATGGAACTTTTTTGTCTACTTGGTATAAGGTATCAGCCTGAGAAGTATTGCACATTCCTCCTGAAACACCCTGTAAAATATAGTATATTTGTTCAAATCCTATGTTTTGATAATATAAAAATGAGACTAATTACACAGTTCACATGAGTAAACTTAAGTATCAACTATAAATAATTGTAGAATGACTCGGATAAGGGATTTAATACGGTACCAATAATATAAATTTGTACTTATTGAACAATATGAAAAATAAGAACAAAAATTTACTTTTTAAAATTGAAATATTTCTCATTGACCCCAGCTAGATAATGATGATTACAGAACGATAGGCCTGCAGACTGTAGGAGTGGCGATCGAATGTCACACTTCTGATTGGTTACTTATAGTCGTTTTGAAATTACTTTTAATTCGGAGGGTTTCGGGGAGACGCTACTTGTGGGGATTGAGCTGACGCAGTGTTGCCGTTGCCTCATTGATACAAAAATTTACTCGACTACCTCAATCCACGCACTAGACGCATAGAAGCAAATCTAGTAGGTTCCTCCTCACTCGAAGGATTTGTAAAAATGCACCTGTGCGTATGGGAGTGGAAAGCTGGCAACAGCGCGTGTAGTATTTTCTCATTTCTTGTTTCTATTGGCGCAACCGACTCTCTCTCCCCCATCGAAGAAGAGGACTCCCCTCCAGTCGGATTTAAAAGTTAATTCAATTCAACTATAGCTAGTTCGAATCCACCATACTATCCCCATTAACATTTATATTCAAATACTACTGGAATCATATTTTATTAGAGTGATTTACTTGGCTGCAATTTCTCACTTTTGTTCCCATTATTTCCAAGCTTTGAAAGCGAAATCAAGAGCATACTGCATACGAATTATTTTATTCAGATATTTACAAATAATACTTAATGGCAAAGCTATTTTCATTCAAAGTAAATAAGAAAGATTAGTGAATCATTCAAGTTTCAGAATTCAAAAATTTGATTAAAGTATGGCGGCTTGCAAAGTATCATCTCAACTTACTAGCACTGGCAGCTCGTACCCACGAAACAGGTGAAGTGCCCGTATCTTTTACTGTACAGCACTTGACCTGTTTCATGGGCACGAGCCGCCATTACTAGTGCTCCAATCCAATGATCACACTGCGATTATTTAGTCTATATAGTTTTACTAGTAGGTATTGAAATCTGTGATTATCACGTTGAGATTTAGTTTAAAATTTTTTTTTTCAATTCAATTCAATTCAATTTCTTTATTTTGCCATATATACAATTTGTACAGAAATTACAATCACATATTAGGTATTTTAATCTGTAATTCATGATTAATGTAATAATTCAATAAATAATAGAAAAAAGTGAAAAAAACATAAAATTTCTAGATTGTGATATTTTTAAATGGCATTGCTAGCAAAGACACATGTCTGATCGCTAGCAATGAGTTGAGTAACAAACTAAATTATTGTATTTTTTGACAGAAAACTAAAGAAATAAAACACAAAAAACAAGATTTTCTTATTCATTCTAGGTATTTCTAGTTATCATTATCAATTACAACCACATATGAGCAAAAGAGAGAAAAAAATAAGTATATGAAAAATTGGAAATTACGAATTAATATATGATTCAGCTGAAAAATAGAACATTTTTAAGAAGTATAGGGTGTACCGGTAATGACATCCAACCATTAAGTTATAGCTAATCAAATTGTATTATATTGTTAAATTTTGTCTTCAGGTTATAAAATATCGACAAGAAATTTAGTTCTCCAATACAAATAAACTTGTGTAGTATGTTAAGTCATAAAATATAGTTTTTAATCTAAAAATCGATTTCAAAGAATATTTTAATTTTTACCCAATCATCAAAACCCACGTTTCAACTTTACAATGTAAACCAAATAAAAATTCAAAGCTACAATGAGATAAATATCACACATCACTAGAGCTTTGATCTGCTTTGTGATGTTACGTGAGAAATTGAATAAAATAAATAATAAAGATAGTGAAGTTCTCAATCTATAAATGCTGTATAGGAAGTTGTAGGTGGTTGAATATGCAGAAAACTTATAAAAAGCTCATGTGTATTGAAGAAACAACGCAAATATCAGAAGAAACAGAAACAAAATTACATTTTGTATTTTTTAATAAGGAGCTCTCCAAAAGCCACGTGTCAAACATCACGTAGACATTTCACGTGGATTTTGTAACAGTTGCACCATAGAAGGTATAGGAGTTCCTCACAAAGCTTTCTCTATGGTTGCACCTCATGGTTTAATATCGTGCTCATTGCACAATATAGCATAACCTGGAGCAATCTGATTCAGACTCTACATAGTATATCTATATCTGTGTATAGTCTGTCTAACCGAAGAAGACATTCTGGCAAGATGGGAAAATGACATCTGCTCGATCAATATTGATTCAAAAATTAAAAATTTAGTTTCTAATTGTAGATCAGAATGTTTTCTACAATTTTAGACCAAATTTATGATTTTTAAACCAATATTGACCGAGCTGGAGTCATTTTCCCATCTTGCCAGAACGTTTTCTTTGCTTGGACAGACTATCGTCAGACTATGTTTTCTTTGCCTGACAGCAACCACAACAAATAGCTCGATCTGATCTTGGTTCTATATACGTTCCATATATGCATACGTAGTATTATTGAAATTTTTGATCATTACTCGATATAAGTTGATTATTCATGAAACAATCTGATCTTGATGTAAAGATTATTGAGTTGTCCAAGCAAAGAAGACATTCTGGCAAGATGGGGAAATGACTCTAGCTAGGTCAATATAGGTCAAAAATATGTTCTTAAATTGTAGTAAAAATTCTGCTATACAACTTGAGACCGAGTTTATAATTTTCGAACCAATGTTGACCGAGTTGGAGTCATTTTCCCATCTTGCCAAAATGTCTTCTTTGCTTGGACAGAGTATATCTACAATATGTCGCCACATTACTTTAAATAGGTCGATTATTCATATGGGTGCAATTCTAGCCATCTCACGCTCTGATGGGAAAGGCGTGTTAAATTATTTGGATTTCACTGACACTTCGCAGAACATACTCATGAGTCACAGGACAGAACAAAGGAACAAAAACGTTCCTGGAAAGAAACTGATTTGTGAGAGGAGATGAAAGCGAAGAACGTTAGTGGGATTGAAGTTAAGGAGGGAGTATTGCTTCGGGACCTTTTCCAATCCCTTTTTAACGAGGTATGAAGATATGAAATTTTGTTAGTCATACCATTTTTCAAATGAGAGAACTCCTGTTCAACGAGGTATGAAGTTATGAAATTTTATTGGTCATACCAATTTTCAAGAAAGAGAAAGCCTGAGTTTATAGTCTATAGTAGTGCTATGAGAGAAAAACCTTTTTCAAATAATTATTCGTCCAAGTTGCATGAACAAAATAGTGATGAGATAAGCTTCGTTTCGAAACAACATTGAAAATCATGATTTGATCTGTCCAAGCAATGAAAACATTCTGTCAAGATGGGAAAATGACTCCAGCTCAGTCAGTATTCATTCAAAAATTAATAGTTTGGTCTCAAATTGTAGGAAAAATTTTAATCTACAATTTAAGACAAAATTAATAATTTTTGAACCAATATTGACCGAGCTGGAGTCGTTTAACCATCTTGCCAGAATGTCTTCTTTGCTTGGACAGACTATAATGATTAACATTTCCGATTCTTATGAAGGAGTAAAACAAAAACCGCTGTCAGAGTTCAAATAAATAACATCACACCGAAACTCATAATACTTTTCATTCCAATTACAATTTCTGTTCAATTTGATTCGATTACTACCGAATGGATTCTACTTAGAAATATTCAATTTACGTCTTGAAACAGACTGTCAGTCAAGCTTGTAGCTCCTCCCACTTTAAGGCGTTGATAGACTCCTCCCCTACCAATAGCAGGCTACGAGCATTGGCCAATGAGAGGCTCCGTCAACCATTTTGTTGAGCTATGGAGCTAGTTAGCTTCTGCCATTTTGTTACAGTAGCAACTACTTGTTGCTTTTTCCTTTGCAAACATCAATGTTACTCATTATCACTTTATGATTTCAGGTTAATTTGTACATGAATATACTGTACTGAGGTTTGATGTATTTTAAAATTAATTCCACTTTGGAATAAGAGATGTGAGTTTGTTTTCGTAAATATTAGAGGCAATTGAATGCACAATGCAAGAAAGCAAAAGTTAGCCGACTACTTGGTAAATTTCAGCATTGGCTGCCAGTCGAATAGTTGTAGCCAATCACAGCCTTTGTCTTGTAATTGAGTTGAACAACAAGAGCTGTGATTGCCCGTGTACAGGAGGCTTTACTGATAAAATTGTACAAAAAAATTGTACTAATAAATTATGTACAGAAAATCATATTATGTACAGAAATCAGGTACGGTAAATCATATTTATGATCTATTCATCTATTTATCGTAACATTGACTTTTATTTTTGCTATTTCATATTCAGTCATTTTGCAGGGTGATGAATGCTCACTTCTTCAACATCGAAAGAGAGAGAGAGAGAGAGAGAGGGAGAGAGATTAGATTATTGACTTTATTCAAGTAGAGTACAGAATTTATGATCTTAAATCCTAGATTCCGAATTTTAAAGAAAAAGTCAATTACACAATTGGTTAAAATAAAAAAATAAATATACAAGGATATGTAGTAAACTTACTAAATTACAGATATATGATTCAATATTCTTACTGTTATAATATGATTGTGATGTATCTAAATGAAATGGCGGAGTTTGGACAAAAATGTCCATTCTTGGAGAAGGATATGCAAGGATATCCCTCCCATTAACACTCAACCGTAAGAGAGAGAGAGAGAGAGAGAGAGAGAGAGAGAGAGAGAGAGAGAGAGAGAGAGGGAGAGTAAGAAAGAGAGAGAGAGAGAGTGAGAAAGAGATAATTGATTAATATAATTCATTTATTGAACTCCAAATCTTGAGAAAACGATTGCATTAGAGGGTGAGAGAGAGATATATATGTAAAGAGAGCAACCAACAGAGAGAAACGATCTTCCGAGAGTGGTTAAAACCGAAAGCATTCAAAGCAGAGCAACAAAAGCAGCATCTGAATGAGTCACAGATGACGTCACAAATCATCCCCCTCTCTTCTCCCAACTGACAGACCACTTACAGCATCACATCACCCCGCAGCTCAGGCTCAAACAAAGATCAATCTCCGATAACAGACACTAAACAGCTGATGGTGTCTGCCTAATCTCTGCCATCTAAACACATCGACCGGATTAACCGGCAGGGTGTACCGGAAGATGTACCGGGGTATTCGCTGGAAACATCCCAATAGAGAGTCTGCTATACACGGGGAAAGTAGTGTCACAGCCATTAAGTCCTAGCCATTAAGACTGCAATTATTACTGACTTACGTACGAACTGGCTTGCGCCTATGCTGATTTGAGAATCCTCTTGAATTTTACGTCAAACGGTCAAATAGTCTATTGAGTATTGATATGATTCATTTTTATAGCTAATTATAGGTATTTTCATTTTATTCCTTGAAAAAGCATTACAACAATTAACAATCGACAAATAGAACAGCAAAATGAATCAATAATTATAAATGCAAATAAACATAAGGAACTACTTTCCCAAAAGATCAAGCTCGAGCTTGGGGAAGGAGCAGCCGTACTTTAACTAGCGTACTCAGTTATTATAACCATTAATGCACAATATATATTAACAACTGAAATCAAATCCTTTAAAAAAAACAAGATAAATTAGTGATGCTACAATAGATTAATATATTTACATTCAAAATGTGTTACTACATGCAACAAAATTTCTTTATTATAATAAATTATATTAATGACCTAATATTGCCTATGGTGTATAACATGATATAAGATGAGATATGAAATGAATCAATACAACTGGAATAATAATTACTATACTAGGTATAACAAATATTTATCAATAACAATAACGATACCTTCGAATTGAATTTTCAAGACAATTATTCAAATCAGGATACCTTGCGCACGTCAGTACTAGGCTCAATGGTTATGTCTTACTTGTCGACATTACTGTTTGGCGGTATAGTAGGTAGCCAGTGTAGGCCGGAGGCCTGTATCATAATCATGATAATATTGATAATAGGTCTATTATTATATAATATAATAGGAGGTAAATATACGAAATCAAACGCGTATTCTCATAATATGATAATAGAAATATTACCGAGCGATGCCGACCTAACAAATGAGGCAAACTACCGGTTTGGAAGAACTGTGTTACGTATTTTAATTTAGTTTATACCTTTTTGAATAAATTTAGAAAGTTACGCAACAAGAATAAAAGAGAAGTACTTGACCAACTACTTGCTAGGTGTAGAGGAAACTTGGAAATCAGAACGAAAATGCTAGAGAGAGAGAACCCTGGCTTTAATGACAATACTTTTAGTCATAGCAATACAGAAATGGTTGGCGGAGCTGACCACTGTTACACGCTCCCAAGTTACACTCCTTCTCAAACATGAGAAAAGACATACATCATAGTCAACATAACGTACCAAGATAACCTAAAAGAAAATGTTTTTCAGATATTAACATACATTTCAACTTGAACTCTTGTAAACTAAGGTGCAGTTTTATGGGAATAATTTATGTAAAAGAAGACTAGAGTAATCCTGAAAATAGAACGTTTGAAAGGACAAATTTTAGTCCATTAGAAATAAACATGACATTACCAACATTATATTCATTCAGAAGGAATCAAAATTTAAAAAGGTATTTAAGGCCAACCAGTCCAAAATGGCATAACGAAAACAAGGAGTCAAGCTCCTGAATTTACATGAGTTCAAAGCACAATTATTCAAATGTAAAAAGACAAAATTTGAGTTCTGGTGTTCCAGAGCGTTCCTTGAACTTCGATGTACCCTTCCCAATCTAAGACAGATTGCATGAGGGGTGATTGAAAAATCTTTGTGATTTCCATCCACACCAAAAGCAATCCCAAATGAAAGAGTTCACAAATGATTTTCACTCGTCGCTCCAAGAATTCAATAGAAAATATTCTCCTACCTCAATGTTCATCCTATTACCCTTGTACCGACGGCTTAAGCATTTGTCACTCGCAACCACACTTAGGCGCGTACATCGCATAGACGTAAACGAATCGTAGCATCGTGTAGGCCTACGTACATAGGTCTCGACCGGAATACGTCACCAAGACACCAATAGTTCGAGATTTCGGGTCGTCTGATCGTGGAGACATCGAAACGCCGAGACGTCAAGTCGCCCCAATCGTTGACCGCTGTTTAAAATAAAACGAAACGAAATAATGTCTGTGTCCTAGCCAAATATCTCTAGTAAAGCAACACTACAATATATCAATCTTAAAACAAGTATCTTTACCTACGTTTTCACAGGAGAAAATAAGTTTTCTTTTTAAAAGGAACTAGTGGTTTGTAAAACCAAGAAAATAATCAGAAACCAGTGCAATCCGAGCCTTGCTCAATTTTCAAAATAATAGAATCGAGCACCCAATGCTAGGTTCAAACATTCCAAATACGTTGTTTCAAGAACAAAATTAAGCTTGAATTAAATTAATTAATTCTGTCCATTCAATGAACAGATATTGTTTCATCTAAAAACTGAAATTGTTCAGGAATTTAAAGAAAATTTAATATAGTTAAATCTTATTATTTCTTTAGTTCAAATATAAGTTCCCAAGTTCTCAATAATTACACCCTAACAGGAAATCACTTCTCAAATCAGGCATCCCAAAATTTGAAAGGTTACAAGATAAAAATCCAAATAAAATAGTTATTTTCGTACAACAAGTGTACAGACACATATGATGAAATTACCAAATTTATATATTCCTAAAATAGGTACATACCATAATGCGGTTATTTGCCAACCAAAAATGTTGTCCGTGGCAAGAAATCTCTCTCTCTTCAGGTAAAATCAGGTAAGTTAATTATTACTATTACTTAATAGCACATTATACTGAGCAGAGGGCTCCTCAAACAAGTCACCAAACTAACATCTTGAATCAAAAATGGCGGAAAACCTACGAAACTATAATTTATAGCGTCGTGAACCCGTATAGAGCAGAGAGAAGAGCAAAAGTGAAGCCTTCCTTTTCGAGCTACTCTGGTCCATACAACAAAGTAACTAACATAATTATGAAAGAGCCCATCTCATTGGTCAACTAAGTAGAAGGCCAGTTTTCCTCCAATCAGAAAGCAATACCCATTGATGGTCAGTGCTGCCAGACCGATATTGGGACAAAAGGTTTCCCCATATTTTGCCAAATTGCAATAAATTTTCCCTCTTGGATTCTCACGCTCAGAATTTTCTCTCTCAACAAGTAAGTGAGATGGAGAATCGAGTTTATCGCAGCCAGGCTAATAATAGAATGGAAAATAAGCAAGTTGATTGTAATATAATAAAGCATGTTCATTAGCTAGACAACACAGACTTGAATTATGAGAAAGGAATGTAATGTGATTACCATTACAACTGTATCGCTGTAGGATTGCGATTCAACTACCTTTCAAGAAGATACACGACGCATGATACATGTATCAAATGAAATGATACATGTATCAAATGAAATGATACATGTGTCAAATGAAATGATACATGTATCAAATGAAATGATACATGTATCAAATGAAACAGTAGAGTTAGAAAGTTATTGTTGTAATAACATTTTTTCATATCGAGTTATGAAGTAGATTTAAAAGAATTTTGTGGCATCGTGGAAGTGAATTGAATCTTGAACGAGATGTACATGAACATTGTACAGAATTAACAATCATTAAAATATCTCAATCACAACATATTCTCAGAATAATATGTCCCACATTGCAATAAGTATCTTATTGCAATTTATTCGTATTATGAACAAGCCTCATGCTCCCCATTCTGCTTCTACCTCTTTTTCAAATTTATCTTCTTCTTCTTCTTCTTCTCCTTCTCGTCCTTTTTCTTCTTCTTCTTCTTCTTCTTCAACCTCCTCCTTATTCTTTGCCTTCTTCTACTTTTTCTCCCTCTTCCTTTGCTTTTTCTTTGTTCTCCTCATCATATTCGGCATCAGTGACTTCTGGATCCTAAACGTATTAGCTGTGGAGAAAGAGACTGTTCCTCTACACATCCAGCAGCAATCCAAGGGTGTTAGTCATGCAAAGGCGGGGTCCCTCTCTTCTAAGACGGTGGTGATTCATACTTTCAGCCAGGGTGGTTTATTCCAAGACGAGAGAAGGGATGATAAGAAGAAAGAAATAGTTTCCTTGCAAGACGTTGTCCTTGAGGGTGGCACCCTTCTTGGATTATTTTCATCCCCGATAACAGCTGACGTTTTTAGTCTGATGAGCTTTGACTGTGAATCGTGTAAGCTGCTAAACTCAATACATTTACTTAGAGACTATGTATTATCAGAGTCAGAATGAAAGCCTGATATATTGTATCATCAACTATGGATATGATTTATATCCATAGTCAATGATTGTATCTAGCTATAGCATTAGTAGCCTACGAGTATGACACTTTCAATAGTTTTTTCACAGTAGCCTAATCTAGTTTAATCCACAGAAATCCGAAAAAGTTCCTACTCTTGAAGAAGAAGAAGAAGAAGAAGAAGAAGAAGAAGAAGAAGAAGAAGAAGAAGAAGAAGAAGAAGAAGAAGAAGAAGAAGAAGAAGAAGAAGAAGAAGAAGAAGAAGAAGAAGAAGAAGAAGAAGAAGAAGAAGAAGAAGAAGAAGAAGAAGAAGAAGAAGAAGAAGAAGAAGAAGAAGAAGAAGAAGAAGAAGAAGAAGAAGAAGAAGAAGAAGAAGAAGAAGAAGAAGAAGAAGAAGAAGAAGAAGAAGAAGAAGAAGAAGAAGAAGAAGAAGAAGAAGAAGAAGAAGAAGAAGAAGAAGAAGAAGAAGAAGAAGAAGAAGAAGAAGAAGAAGAAGAAGAAGAAGAAGAAGAAGAAGAAGAAGAAGAAGAAGAAGAAGAAGAAGAAGAAGAAGAAGAAGAAGAAGAAGAAGAAGAAGAAGAAGAAGAAGAAGAAGAAGAAGAAGAAGAAGAAGAAGGAGAAGAAGAAGAAGAAGAAGAAGAAGAAGAAGAAGAAAAAGGACGAGAAGAAGAAGAAAGAAGATGAAGAACTGGGGAAGGCGAAACTCAGGAAAGTTGGAAAGAAGAAGAGGAAATAACCAAAAGATTGAAGAAAAAAGAAAGGTAGATGGTAAAACAAAAGAATGATAAGGTTCAGGTTGTCAAAAAATAAGAGGAAGAAGAAGAAGAAGAAGAAGAAGAAGAAAAGGAACTGGAAAAGGGGAAACTCAGGAAAGTTGGAAAGAAGAAGAGGAAATAACCAAAAGATTGAAGAAAAAAGAAAGGTAGATGGTAAAACAAAAGAATGATAAGGTTCAGGTTGTCAAAAAATAAGAGGAAGAAGAAGAAGAAGAAGAAAAGGAACTGGGAAAGGGGAAACTCAGGAAAGTTGGAAAAAAGAAGAGGAAATAAGCAAAAGATTGAAGAAAAAAGAAAGGTAGATGGTACAACAAAAGAATGATAAGGATCAGGTTGTCAAAAAATAAGAGGAAGAAGAAGAAGAACTGGGAAAGGGGAAACTCAGGAAAGTTGGAAAAAAGAAGAGGAAATGACCAAAAGATTGAAGAAAAGAGAAAGGTAGATGGTAAAACAAAAGAATAATAAGGATCAGGTTTGTCAAAAAATAAGAGGAAATAGGGTATGATATGGAAAAATAATATTATGAGATCATAATAATAATCATCTTTATTGAGTAATGGCAAAGCCCTTCCTCTTACAATTTATACAAACATATTAAAGATAGGTTATATGATATTTTCCACACATATTTCCACTAATTTTTACACTAAGATCCAAATTTTGAAATAGATTCACAACAAAATCTCGGACAAAACACCAAATGAAACACATTTGAAACTTTGAAAGTTTTAAAATAAACTTGAAAATTTTGAAGCAAAATTCAATAAAACTTATAAGTAGCCATTACAGCTGATCAAAAGCTAAATACTAAAGGAGACGAAGAGAGAGAAATAGGAATCAAAAACAGGAGAAAATGAATAGGAAATGACAGGAAGTAAAAGTGGATGAAGAAAAGCGTCCGTCGAAAAAATACTTCCCTCAACACTGGATTCCCCCTCACGGGCGGTTTTCCCTCGCTTTCCCTCTCCTGAGGGATATAATCCCTCATTTTCATTTCGAGGGACATTGAAAGTATCGCATCGCATCTTGCACTGACAGTTATGCCAGTCAGCATTTTATGGACCGATAGCGTGAGCTGGGGGAAAGGAAATTGCATTCTCTATATGCCTATCACCACTCGGGGTAATAGTGCTGGCCGAAATGAAGGAATAGGATGAATAAGATGAATGTATAAAAATTTATAAACAAGATAATTATATAAAACATGTATAAATGCGATAAATGTATTAAATATTATAAATACGATAAATACATGATGCTGGAGTAGTATAAGTTCAACAAAGTTTAATTCCATAGTCTGTCCAAGCAAAGAAGATCCTCTGGCAAGATGAGAAAATGACTCCAGCTTGGTCAATATTGGTTCAAAAAATATTGATTTGGTCTCAAATTGTAGATCAGAATGTGTTATACAATTCGAGACCTAATTTTAAATTCTTGAACCAATATTGATCAAGCTGGAGTCATTTTCTCATCTTGCCAGAGGGTCTTCTTTACTTGGACAGTAGCTACAGAGCCCAGTAAGTATTTCCTTTGAATCCTTCTAACCAGGAACCTTTTTGATACTACTGGCATATCCAGTATGAACGGAGATGCGGTCTAAAGGTAGGATTTGGCTGGTGTGGAGCATAACGACCGTCGGTCGTTGCGTAAAAAGATGGCAGACTGCTTCTGTGTTAAAATCATGGGACCAATTTCGTTCATGCGTGTCACCGACGACCACGACCAACAGCCGTATTCGATGACGACCGTTCTCCTCCAGATGCAGTCTTCCGACCAGTCGCAGTGGATTCTAACCTCAAATATTTTGGAGACTTTGAGAAGATATAGTAAGTTATTATTGAGATGACCAGAACGGAAATATTGATAATTATGAGGGATATTTTTATCAAAGTTAATGAAATTTTGATTCAAAAAGTACTAAAATGGAGTAATTGCTATTTCCTACTTGTAGTTCTGGATATCATGATGGCAGGTCGATGCGACTGAGTCGTGCAAACAAAACTGGTTCAGCCGCAGAAGTATGCGTGCATTGCGGCTGACGGTCGTTACGTTCCGCACCAGCCAAATCCGCCTCGAATTCGAAGAAGTTCCTATTTCACACAATCTGGCAACGCAGCTATTTCCCGGTTGGAGGGCCCAATCGTCAACTCACGTTACGCCAACTATATTGAAGTACCTTACAAGAAAATAGCCCACCCAAGATAATACATAACATGTGTATAGCTGGTTCCAGGAGTTAAGGCGGTTTCGTCTGTTGTTTGTGCGTTAACAATCAAAGATGATCGGATGTTATTAATTCTAAAAAAAGTATGTTAGGCCAGTCGACGAGCGGTCTTCGAGAGCAGTCCGCCGTTAATCGAGCCTGCAGAGCAGACTCAACTAAACAGTTTCGCTCTCGTAGACCGCTTTCAAACTGTTCTGACAGAGCCAGCTGAGCATAGTAACAGGCATTTGTCACCTGCCAATTCTGTTGGAGTCTGCTACAGCTAAATTCAATACAATATGACTTCATCAATATTCACTTACAAACAGTGACATCACTCTTTAATCTGTCCAAAAGCAAAGAAGACATTCTGGCAAGATTGGAAAATGACTCCAGTTCGGTCAATATTGGTTCAAAAATTATACACTCTGTCTCAAATTGTAGTTCAGGATGTTTCCTACAATTTGAGATCAAATTTATAATTTTTGAACCAATATTGGCCGAGCTGAAGTCATTTTCCCATCTTGCCAGAATGTCTGCTTTGCTTGGACAGTCTATACAAACCAATTATTATATCCTAGCAGCACAAGAACTCTCCTATTAAATTCTCTAGGGACGTTTGCGGCCAACTCACTTATTGGGGGGACCTGACAGTGTTGACTGAAGATTAGAGGGAAATCTTCCCTTCCTGAGGGAAAGGAGCTCCTCAAGTTCTCTGAAGGGAACACAGGAGACAATAAAAAAGAAACATATTTCAATAATAATGACATCATCGGTCCCTGTTCGGTGGCTGGAAACGAATCAGGAACAAGGGATAGTTGACACAAACTTGGGGAAGAATGGAAGTAGTTGGCACAAAACTTGGGGTAGAATATAAGAATAGTTGATAAAAGGATGGTCGAAAAATCAATTTCCTTGTTATATTTGTTTAGTGAGTGAAGTGACTACATATTTGGGGGAGATGAGGTTGATGATAATGAATCTAATTTGAGGACGGTAGGGGAATGATAAAACTGTTTTCAACCGATATCAAATTGGTACAAGTGTTTCGTCAAATGAATGTTATGTATTCGGGAATATATTCGTTACAAAAATGGAGAAGGGGATTTTCCATCAACTAGAAATTAATACCTAATCAATACAACTCAATTATCATAAATTGATACAACTAGAAAGTGTACTTCCTTATTATGAAAAGCAACTAACTATGGTTTTATGTCGTAATGAAAGTGATTTAAAACTAATAAAAATTATCCAACTTGCAGAATGTTGGAGAAAATTGAAGTTTCCTCACAAATAATGCAATCTTCAAAAATAGTGGAATGATGTTAATTTTTTCTTAAGATTTATTTATTTAATCTTTGTGCCTACCAACGATTTGTTCCTTTCAATAAGATACAATATTCTATCAAATTTGATACATGGTACGACATTCCGATAATGTTCAAGACGTTTCAATGTTGATACAGGATCAGAACCCGTATCAGATTCAATTAGATTGTTTCATTTCATGATATCATTAGGCTACACACTAAGACACTACTGTATCAATATAATACCACTTTATGTATCTTCTTGAAAGGAAATTGAACCGTAGTGAACAGACAGATGATAATAGGAAGTGCATTCAGAGAGACTTTTCTAAATCTAAATTACAGTGAATGTAATCAAGAACATTCGCCATGTTTCCTATCGGTGAAACATATTTATGTTGGCGAGGTGGAATTACTCGTACCTTCTGGTCACCCCACCAAATAAAGCCATGCGCTTGTAATAATAATAATAATAATAATAATAATAATAATAATAATAATAATAATAATAATAATAATAATAATAATAATAATAATAATAATAATAATAATAATAATAATAATAATAATAATAATAATAATAATAATAATAATAATAATAATAATAATAATAATAATAATAATAAGAGCATAATTATTAATAAAATATGAATATAATTGAGCATAAATATGATATTAATTATCTCACTTTTAATATAAATAAACAAACATTCCAAACCAAGGGTACTTTCATTTCATATCTTGAAAACAAAATACTTGTAAAAAAACCAAACAATTTAAAAGCCAAACTTCACTCCTTATTCCGCTAGTAGATGGCAGCAGTTGTCGGGTTGAAAAGATTCATTCATTCTTGACTCCGCCCACTGCTCTCATCTGATTGGACAACAGTTCAAACAGTAAACAGCTCTCAATTCGGTCGCTAGATAGCAGCGCTTGTTGGTTGACTTTCTTGACTCCGCCTATCGCTCTTTTGATTGGTTAAAAACTCAAATCGTAAACACATCTCAATATTACAAATAGATGGCAATACATAGAGTGATGAATAAATAATTGTTTATGACAAAATGAATTGCGAAAAGCACATTGATTCATCAATACATGTCCAAATTGAAGTTCAATTATACTATAAACTTAATATTTTTTTTGGTACTTTACATTTATCTAGCGAATCATTGTTGAAAATTTACAATGAACAACTAAAAAAATACTATAGAGTAGAACGCATGAAAATGGTCCAATAAGAATTAAAACAGTACAGTCCCCCCTCACCTCCCCGGACCAATAGACGTTGCCACTTATAGTCAGGTATATTATGGAAATATAAATGAATTAGGCAGCGGTGCATTCTTTCAATTCTAAAACCGCCAGGACTTACTGAAAATTATCCAAAAAACTTACAGAGCAACATTTTTTCCAATATTTACTATCGACAGATGTCTGATTCAACTATTCATACTTCCCTTCTCTGTTGATGCATTGACTCATTGATGACGCATTATTATATTGACTCACTGACTGACTCATTGATGACACAATGGTTTAAAAACTTGTATGAACCCAAGAACCCCAACACTACTACACCTCAACATACCCCATGAAGAACTTCACAAACCCCTAATGATACTATAACTATATACAACAGATCTTACCCTCTGAGATTCAAGCCCCAATAACTGTATCTATACCTCCCCTAAACTAGAAACTAGACAATCTGGGGTCAGTAGTTCAGAATTTCTACAATAGTATAATAACTAGGTCACGTGACAGGGTGTGAGAATGCGCATGCGTGTGTCAAAACAGACTTTTGTTCAGAGTGATCTGTGAATTGAATAGCTTATTATTTTCCGAGTATAGTCTGTCCAAGCAAAGAAGACATTCTGGTAAGATGGTAAAATGACTCCAGCTCGGTTGATATTAGTTCAAAAATTATCAATTTAGTCTTAAATTGTAGATCAGAATGATTCCTATAATTCGAGACCGAATTAATAGTTTTTGAACCAATATTGACCGAGCTGGAGTCATTTTCTCATATTGTCAGAATGTCTTTTTTGCTTGGTCAGGCTATACCAAGATTGCGCACGCTATGATACATGTCGTGGATGTTGTATACTTATTTTTGGACAGTAATATTGTATAATTGTATTTGTATTGCAGTATGACTCATCATTGATTGAGAACTTTGTATATGGTAACAGCTCTATTCGTATTTATAACTATACTGTAGCCTATACATATTCTGTACATATTCTGTATATTACATATTCTGTACTATTCTATTTCCACATATGTAATACTCTCTGTGGTAATACTATTACCACTAATATACTAAGGGCCCAACGGCCCTATAGTACAGTGACTATATAAGATACTCATATAGTCACTGTATATTATTATAGTAGCCTTCTTGGTCTATATTATTTACTTCTATTATTATACTTGATATACATTTGTAATGTACAGTAGTTCTAAATAATTTCTCATGAATAGGTTTACTTTATCATTAGGCCTAATATCAAACAATCTATCAATCTCCATTGCTGTTATCAAACTTCTTTTATTCCAGTTTAGTTGAGGAATATTTCACATGTAGCTTCTGTAAACAGACTATAGTCCGCGCAATCAAGTTGACTGTTTTTCTCTTCACCCGGGAAATAGCTGCGTTGCCAGATTGTGTGAAATTGGAACATCTTCAAATTCGCGATTAAACCCCATATCTAGACGTAGAATTTTATCCTTGATATGCTAGTAGTAGTTTTTTTGAAAAAATTTAAAAATCGCGAAAATATTACTTTCTTTTGTATATTACTTCTCTCACAATCATGGGTTGTAGTAAAAATAAAGTTTTTCATATCAAAATGACAAGGATAATTCGAGCTTTCTAATGGTTTTTGAATTTTCTATATCCGACCAATAATTATGTTTCAATTAATGAATATCTTTGTCAATGTCGAGTCTACTCAAACAGAAAACATGAAATTTTCGATGATCTAGAAACTTTTTTGTTTGAGATAAAAAGTGGGTGGTGAAAGCGAGAAAGTTGTTCAAAAACAATAATTGAAATTATTTTTCCAAATGTCGAAAATAGTCGGAAGATCGTAATTTGGCCTCTCAAGAGTTTCAAAGTAAGGAGAGCGGTATATGCATAAATCATTGTATGTTAAATATTGGAGTTATTGAAGCTAATCGACTTGGATATTCGAGCTGCGAACAGCTGGTTTATCATAAAAATAGTGAGTTTCACAAGACCGCGTGATTTTTTAGAAGCTACGCTGTCACTTTTAACATTCAGTTGAATGTGTTTGCGTTAGAAGTTTCAATTTCACGCAAAATGACAACGTAGCTATTTCTCGGGTGGAGGGGGTTTTCGTCAACTTAGATTGCGCCGACTATAATGCCGGGTTTTTCCAAGCACACCCAAAGTTGAGGAACCCTCAAATTTTGATGAACAGCTGACATTATCTATTATAAGTATAGGTAATGTAGTAAACTGTAGTGAAGTTGAGGGTCTCTAAAATTTGATGCCCGGTTTTTCCAAGCACACTCAATAATCATGCAAAAACTTTCGATTGAGTTATTTTATATGTGTATGATCACGAGTATTTTCTTAGATATTAGTAACTTACTTTAGTTAACGTTGCTAAAATTAAAAATTTACTGGGATTGGGATTTCACAACAATATAAAA
The DNA here is from genome assembly GCA_017141385.1 of Sogatella furcifera. Taxonomy (NCBI): domain Eukaryota; kingdom Metazoa; phylum Arthropoda; class Insecta; order Hemiptera; family Delphacidae; genus Sogatella; species Sogatella furcifera. Next base: position 33,774,073 of record CM029552.1, on the reverse strand, counting down.
GACCCAAAATATACAAGGGGAAAAGTAGTTTCTGATAAAAAACAACTTCTCGAAGCAAAACTATTAATATTGTAATAATAATAACTAAATATTATTAAGGGCCGCTTTCTCCAAATACGTTTAACTGAAATTTTAGTTTAAACTATCAGCTGTCAGTGTATGGTCACTTTTATTAACTTGTGTTTCAATTGAGCCAGCTGATGGTTTAATCCAAAATTCAGATTAACTTTTTTGGAGAAACCGGCCCTAAGAGTAATGATAATATTGTTGATACATCAGTACCGGTAATCATGCAAAGCAAAAGCAACAGCTGAGATGTTGAATTTTCTCATCAAAATACTTCACTTCCGTTATAAACTTGTTTATAACCCACATCTTTGATACCGTACAAGTAAAATGAATGCAAGTTCTTAAACTCAATCATTCATTAAGTATTTCCCTCTTCAATTGATTAAAATGCAGAATTTCAGATCGGATGCATCAAGAAAGAAAATGCCTGAAACAGTACCGGCCATAAATATGGAGAAACAGGCAAGTCAAGTTTTAGGTTTTATTTAAAGATTCAAAAATTTGATTTCACTAGCTGATAGAAAATTGTTACAAATTAAAGTAAATTTGGTCAAATGATGGTGCACCGACGCCTGTTTTTCTATTTTCTTTGTATATTTCATCAAATTTCTAATCAAATAAATATGAGTTACTAATACAGTCCTGAAGTGAGCTAGACAACAGAAAACTGATATAATATATCCTACTGATATAGAAACTGATATATATCCAAACTGATATAGATGTATCCTATTTACCAATGTCCTTTGTAGGATGTAGACCTATTTACTTCTTTGTATTGTTATGAGTGTTCTTCCTCTTCTTCAGGTTTTGATACATTCATACATTGCTCTTAACAAATTCAAGTAAATTTGATCAAGTGGTGCACCGTAACCACTTAATGTATTTAGACCTCCGTGCACATGGACTCTTGCACCGTGAAGAGGAAATTGTTTCTATTTGAATTTTTATCTATTTTTCATAATGTAGTGCTCAGTATAGAGAAATAAATTCCAAACAAAAATTTATGGTAAACGGTACCTAGGCTATACAAATAATATAAACATTTGTAGCAAAACACCAGAAATAAAACATTATGACCAAGAGGATTCTATGGGAGTTCTATTATTCTATGATTATGTATAGCTGACGCCAAAACTTTGGGCGGTTTCGTCTGTTTCTTTTACATGATGTAACCTACTTACAGCTGATCATCTAGGCGTATAATCTGTCCAAGCAAAGAAGACATTCTGAAAAGTTAGGAAATATAACTCCAGCTTGATTGAAATTTTGTTCAAAAATTATAAATTTGATCTCTAATCGTAGGATACATTCTGATCTACTATTTGAGACCAGATTTATGATTTTTGAAACAATATTGACCGAGCTGGAGTTATTTCACCGTCTTGCTAGAATGTATTCTTTGCTTGGACAGACTAAATATTAATTACAACTCTAAAGCCACGTTTACACCGGAATGTTAATAACAAACATTAATAACTTTTTTATTATAAGTTATATACCTAATATACAGAATGTTTCAGGAGAAATGTGCAATACTTCTCAGGCTGATCCCTTACACCAAGTAGACAAAAAAGTTCCATGGGACCAACACCCAAAAACGCTTTATTACCGAGATAACAATGGCGGAAAATTGAGATTTTTCAAAAAAGATTTATGTTTCTAATTGAAAAAAAAATCAATAAAAATATTTATTTTTCAATTATTTTAAACAGCCCTAAGTTTTAAAGTTCATTATTTATGTTTCTAATTTATTAGAGGCTTTACTGATGTTTCAAAATAAGCAATTCCTATGTAAAATCAGCTGAGGAGTTTAATGAAACCAGTTTGAAGTTTGTAACTTAAACGGTTTTTGGGATAATTGAAAAAATATGCTAAAAAATGTCATTTTTCAACAATAAGGGTTATAACTGGATAAGGAATCATAAAATTGTATTTTTTATTGATAGAAGTTGAAGAGAGTCGGATTCTAAAGAAAAAGTTAAATGGCGGCGATTGTGTAAATCTTACCCAAATGTCAGAAATGGCGATCAAAAATCGCAAAATTGACAAAACATAGCACAAGTGATTAATTTGTGTTTAGTAGCGATTTTTGATTGCTATTTCTGACAATCAATAATGTTTGAACCAATCTTGACCGAGCTGGAGACTGAAGTAGATAGTAGGCTAGTAGTAGTACTAGTAGTAGCAATTAGCAAGACTCTTCTTTGCGTGAACAGACCGAGACTGTACCTTGGGACATTCGCGGCACATCACATGCCTCGGAGTCTCGGACTGTCGATAGTATGGTACTGATTTTTAATGAATAATGAATCAAAGTGAGAGCAACAGGACCGACTAACTAGATCCAGTTCCTAAGTCACAGTGATCCTCCAAAAAATAAAATCATTTTCGTAAACAAAAAGAGGGATCAATTCGTCGAGACAAGTAACTTGTATGTCCAACTGAGTTCAACTTTGGGGCTAGCGAGAGGCAGCATCTAAAATATCATGATTCCTTAGTTGATCACATCAACAATACATAAAAATTTGTTACTTATATAGAAAACTTTCAGAAGATAATCACCAACAATGAAAACTATAAATTTACTGTAAAAAAGAGACAAAATATGAACAATAAATGTATCGCTTGCATAAATCCGAGGAGAGAAAAGCTTAATGTAGTTACAGTTAAACACGCTAGAAAGCGTTGTACACCACATGTTGCAAGCATTTGATACGAAGAACGTGATACTGTATCATTGTACTGGTATTGTTGAAAAATAGCGTTTTCTAGTATATTTTTCAATTATCTCAATAACCGTTAAAGTTACAAACTTGGAACTGGTTTCATTGAATTCCTCAGCTACTTTTACTTGGGAATTGATTACTTTAGAACCTCACTAAAGCCTCTAAAGAATTAGAAAAATTAATATATTTTGAAAAATCTCAATTTTCCGCCATTGTTATCTCGGTAACAAAGCGTTTTTGGGTGTTGGTCCCATGGAACTTTTTTGTCTACTTGGTGTAAGGAATCAGCCTGAGAAGTATTTCACATTCCTCCTGAAACACTCTGTATAAGTCTATATAATAATACGTTAGTCAAAAAAGTTTTCAACAATTTTGTTATTAGCTCCGGTGTAAACGTGCCTTAATATTAACTACATACATCAGCTTCATAATTATAGATGTACCGGTACGCTCCTAGTTATTGATAAACCATCCACCTTCCACCCACCGGTAATGCGGCCTCAGCTTTATTAGAGCGCACAAGGAGCAGACGAAACCGCTTAACTTTTAGACGTCAGCTATATCATACTCATTTATAACTTTGTAAGCTTGTTTATCATATATTATAACTGTGTTAATCATACCAAAATCAAAGTTGAGAAGGAGTATAATGTTATAAATTGTTTAATTTTATTTTTTCAGACTCACATATCATACTCATTTAATAACTTTGTAAGCTTGTTTATCATATATTATAACTGTGTTAATCATACCAAAATCAAAGTTGAGAAGGAGTATAATGTTATAAATTGTTTAATTTTATTTTTTCAGACTCACATATCATACTCATTAATAACTTTGCAAGCTTCTTTATCATTTATCATAACTGCATGTGTTAATCATGATACCAAAATGAAAGTTGAGAAGGAGTATAATGTTATAAATTGTTTAATTTTATTTTTTTAGCTTCAAAGAATGGTAGCCTTTATTGAGATGGATGGTGCCGATAAGGCCAGAGATATTGATGAGAGAGCTGAAGAGGAATACAATTTGATAAAAGGCAATCTGCTCTACAATGGCAGACGTGAACTACAGGAAATCTTTACCAAACGCAATAAAACGGCTGAGAAAAACGTTACACAGTAAGCTTTTGATCTATATATTTAGATGCAAATTATTAATTTTTTTGAGTAGTTGTGAAGGTGATGTATATTGTGGTACCGTAGTTATCCATAGGTTATCCATGAAAAGGAAAGAAGTTGTCAAACCACTGATTTATAAAAAAATCGAGATACCGGTTTCGGTTGTTACACCATTATCAACCTCTGGTAAAAGTTTACCAGATTTTTTAATACATCAGTGGTTTGACAACATCTTGTCTTTTCATTTAATTTAAATTATTGTTTCAAAAAACTACTATCGATAATTATAAACAAGCTTTCAATAAGATAACACTGATAGGGCTCTCATTCTATTCAGTGATTCAGTAATAATTTAATAGAATAAGAATTATATACTGTCACAAACAAAATATTGCATTTAAAAAGTCACTTGAAAAAGTTCAGCACCGAGATGACAATATTAATACTTGAAAATGTATTACAGGTATAGTTAATTTGAAGTGGGAAAAAGAAAGAATACACAACACCAAAAATAAGTAGATTCAATTCATGTTTATGAATAGTCAATTTTTTATTGAGAGTGGCGTATTACATGTAGTAACAATTCAATTTCTATAAAATACAATTTTTAGTAAAAATTACTCACGATTTTGGTGCCCCAATTTTTTTGTGATGTTATATTATGGCACATTCAAGCACAAGACAGGTATAGTCTGTCCAAGCAAAGAAGAGCCTCTGGCAAGATGAGAAAATGACTCCAGCTCGGTCAATATTGGTTCAAAAATTATAGATTTGGTCTCATTCGTAGCAAACATTCTGATCTACAATTTGAGACCAAATCATTATTGACCAAGCTGGAGTAAGTTTCTCATCTTGACAGAGGGTCTTCTTTGCTTGATCAGACTATAGGCTAGTCTGCTTAATTTTAACACAAAATTGTGAATAATTTCCATTTTAAAACTAAAATTTCTTGAAATTGATGTTATAAATCTTTGGTATACCAATGAGAAGAAAAAAGAACAGCAAAGAATTAAGATATTCTTTTTATTCAAATTTGAAAAATCGTTTGCATAAGAATTATACATAAAACTGAAATTGTATTATATTATATTAGGTAACAAATCATAATTTTTTTTTTCATCTTAATCCAACTTAAAAGGGTGAAGCCTATATAAGTGTTCAGGGTTTTAGCCTCTTATACTCATGTATAAACTCATTTGTATAAAATTTTCAAACTCAATTGAAATTTTTCAAAACTCAATTGTATGAATTTTCTCTTTAGGTGAAAGTATATACATCAAATCTTATTTATTTATTTATAGCCTTTAATATGATCATCTCCCATGATTAAAATTCATTGTGACAAAAAATATTTATCTACAGGCATATTGAAAAATTCCTATTTCAGTTTTACAATTGAAATCAAAATGACTACCATTTCAAAATGGAATCTTAGAACCGTGTCGTAATGAACGTTTTTTGATACAGGAGGAACTTTACGATACAGTCCAAATTCCACTTTATGATACATTCCTTGTTTCATTTTGAAATCAGGTGATAAAAAGTAAACAGTGTTCAACTAACCTCAAAATCAAAACTGTGATTGGGATTGAGTAGCCTACCAGTATATTTTCATCAATATTTCAATTTATGAATTTGAATATTTAACTAATTTGAATAGTCCAAAGTTTAAATAGTTTAATATACTTATAACTTTGTTAGTGAATATGTTAATAACTTTCACTTTTACAACAACACTCACGATTTTGTTGCTTGTCAAATGCGTTGTGTGGTTCTGACTGATATGTTATTTTTAACATATTTAACAAGCAATAAGTTGATTATCATAACAGTTCAAGTAGGATGAAGACAAAAGAAGTTAAATAAACGACAGTATGTTGATTTTTATGATAGCGTACACTTACAGATAGCTTGATACTGGTGGTCTATAGCTTGATACTGGTCTGATACTGATAACTACACTGGTGGTCGTAGATAAAATAGTGTATGCAACGGTTGTATTAGGCCTTTATAGCATTTGTGAGATATTTAGAGCACTCGCTTCGCTTGTGGCTCTAAATTACATCTCACCTCATGCTATAAAGGCTCCCATTATACAACCGTTTCATAAACTACTATTATCTACAGATCAACATCTTTGAAAGTCTAATAAAGTATAAAAAATTTTATTCGTATAGACAAATTAATGTTTTAATATTTTTCAGGTTGGAATCAATCATTATTACCAAAGCAAAGATGGTGGTACAAACAGCCAGACAAAACTATATATCTGATGTTACAACTGAAATACATGAATGTTTGGAGCAACGTGTTTCTGAAGATGGCTATCCTGCAATTCTCAAGAGTCTAATAATGCAGGCTTTGTGCTTGGTAAAATAGGATAGGTTACAGCTCAATTTCAAATAATTACTTTATATTTACATACAGACTACTTTTTGTCACGAAATTGAATACTTGACTTATTAAGAGTGGATGGTAGTGGACGGCAAACTGCCAAACGACAAAATCAAGCCCCATAAGAACAATGTGATTTTTATCAATCTCTTGGAATTGATAGAGCCCATAATAATAAGATAAATATTTTATGGACAGAATTTAAGGTTCTTTATGTCACTGGAAAGAGAATTCAATTCTCCAGGGTCGTGACTTTTTACTTTTATGATTCAAAGTATATTTTAATAATTATTGTATAATTAATTAACTAAAAAAGTATCAAACTCTAAGTATTAAACTAAACTTAAAATAAAGAAAGTGAAAACTCACGCCCCTGGAGAATTAAATTCTCTTTCCATTGACATAAAGAACGTGAAATGCTGTTCATAAATAGAGCTCTATCTGCTCCAAGAAATTGATAAAAATTACATTGTTCTTATGGGAGATGATTCAGCCGTTCGGCAGTTTGCTGACTACTACGGTACGGTACCTATCTAACTAACTAACTATCTGACTTTGTTGTTCAAATAGACTACGTATAGATGTAGATATACTGTTCTATATGTATAGTTGGTCTATGACTATCATTGACTATTGACTATTGACATTGACTATCTACTCAATTGAGTAGTGAGTAAGCCTACTCATTTACTTAGTTCTTTAATGATTGTCTTTAGTATAGAGTTCCGATGTTCTCTATAATTGTCTTTGGTTTAGAGTTCAGGTGTTGCATCTTGCTGATCTATACTACAGTAGGAGAGAGTGGACCACAGTGGAACAAAAATTACAAAACAATTTTTCTAATTTTATTTATATTATTGGTGCATCCTTGTAATGTGAATAAATGAACCTGAATTCACTCAAATGAATAAGTTTTGCATCAGAAGAATACTATTACTGTATTATAAAATGCGGCATATCAAGGATAAAAATGGAGAATGAATTTTTCGCTACATTTCACGGAAATAAGCTGCTTACCAGTCCCTATGTAGACTAGGAAGTCGTCATTTACATACATAATCAATCAGCTGTTGTCCTTGAGCGGAAAGAAGTCCTTTCCATACAATGACCATCTTTTTCCAAGCGTGGACAGCTGACGCAATCTAGCGAGAGAAAATGCAACTACAATGGACCATCACTTTCTTTGAAACTGCCAGAAATTTGTCAGAAGGGATTCGAAATTCATGTAGCACAGCATTTCTACACTTAATCTGGATCTGTTTACCTAATATCAACATTTTCTGCCAATTTGCTCTAGAAAAATCTAAGAAAAACTCTGAAAATTCAAAAAATAGTGAAACGATAATATTAAGCGTAACCTTGGGAAGTATATCGGACATAGTATGAAACTTGATTCAATATCTCCCAAATTAGTTCATCTATAATCTCGCTGAACAATTGAATCTACAGTACCGTAATGGTCGTATCAAGGCTGAAGATATGCAACCCGCAATACACCTACAATTTTGAAAAACTGATTACTGGCGTAATCTTGAACGGATTGCAAAAATGTTTCTACACATCATTTCTAGACCTTATCCGAACCTGCCCATCAAATATCAACATTTCCTACTGATTGGTTCTTGAAAAAATGAAGAAAATGCCGAAAAACTCTAGAAAAACTAAAATATTAAGCGTATTCTTGAAAATTTCCTCAAATCCGTTCTTACCGAGCGTCTAAACGTCCAACTGAACATGCCTGCCAAATTTGAACGCATTCGGTTCAGTGGATTTTTAGTTCTGGTGATGAATGAATGAATGAATGAATCAGTGCCATTTCGCTTTTATATATAGAGATTATAAAATGCGGCATATCAAGGATAAAAATGGAGAGTGAATTTTTCATCCCCAGAGTCAATGTCTATCAAGACAATAAGTCTCAATAAGAGTCTTCGATACACAGTAGCAAAAGAAAATTGTTTGAAAAAAATTTGATATCAAGCTCAAGAAACTCATTTGTTGAAAAGTTGTGAAAGTGATATATTGTGGTTGTCTGTCCAAGCAAAGAAGACTTCTGGCAAGATGGGGAAATGACTCAAGTTCGGTCAATATTGGTTCGAAAGTTATCAATTTGGTCTCAAATCGTAGGAATAAATTCGATCTACTAATAATACCACATTAATAATTCTTGAACAAATATTGACCAAGCTGGAGTCATTTTCCCATCTTGCCAGAGGGTCTTCTTTGCTTGGACAGACTATAGTTATTCATTGAAAGACAAGATATTGACAAACCACAGATTTATTAGAAAATTGAGGTACCGTACTAGTTTCGCTATCAAATATCTCGATTTTCTCATAGATCTGTGAGTTGACAAAATCTTGTCTCTTTATTTAATTTAAAACTCAAATCATCTCAATAAGTGGACTACATTACAGGTTTCTTCATCAAAAATATAAATTCTTTACGGTATTTATCACGGTATCTATTTTCAATAATATCGTCTATTGTACAAAGCATTACAAATAATGTTATCTTTTTTCAAATTTTGTATGTAGGCTATTTTTTCCATCAAATTTGAATATTTCATTGCAGTTGAAAGAACCAGACGTGATTGTGCAAGTCACAGAGCGTGATAGAGGAAGCATAGAGTCAGCAACTGATGAACTGAAAGAAAAGTACAAATCTATTACTGGACAAGAGATTGGCATAACTTTGTCAAAAAAACATTTACCCAATAAAAGTATCGGAGGTACCGTTGTCTACAACAAACGCTGCACTCTCAAGGTAGGAAACACATTATTATAGTCCGGCCAAGCAAAGAAGAGCCTCTGGCAAGATGGGAAAATGACTCCATCTCGGTCAATATTGGTTCAAAAATTATTGATTTGGTCTCAATTTGTAGGTTAGAATGTTACCTACGATTAAGACCAAATCAATAATTTCTGAACCAATATTGACCGAGCTGGAAACATTTTATCATCTTGCCAGAGGCTCTTCTTTGCTTGGACAGACTATACTGTAGGCTATTTTCAAACTATTGAATTTTCTAATTAGTTTATAAGATTATTTAAAAATAAACATATGAGCAAAACTTTGATTAAATTGGATTGAATAATAGAGAACGGAGAGATTGCTGAAGGTATGATTGTCTACAAAACTAGTATAGACTCTCAAAATGTTTTGCCTAGACATGTAGACATTGAGACATATCTCTTATCAGTAATTACAGAAACTTTTTAAGAGGTATAGTCAGTCCAAGCAAAGAAGACATTCTGGCAAGATGGGAGAATGACTTCAGGTCATCGATCAATATTGGTTAAAAATTATAAATTTTGTCTCAAATTGTAGATAATAATTAATGCTTTCTACAATTTTAGACCAAATTGATAACTTGAGCTGGAGCCAGTTTCCCATCTTGCCAGAATGTCTTCTTTGCTTGGACAGACTATATAGGCCTACTTAACAAGAGCAAGGGAATATACTTACTTGTTCCCTTGTAAGGGAATATGCTTCAGTTGAAGATTTTTTTCTTATTCGATTTTAAGATTAGACAATAGCTACATAGCAATAATATTTTCAATAATAGAAGAAAAAAACTACAACAGTATCTAATCCTCTTTATAAATAGTTCTATTTTCTATAGTCCAAATAGCTCACATAATAAAATCCTAGAGATTTTAGAGTTGAGTTAACTATGTTAGAGTTATTACTACTATAAATTATTGCTATTATAATGAGAATAGCTCATTATGCATTAATATTGCATAGGAATGTGGATTAAATGGAAAGCCCTCTTTGCAAAAATTCTCAAAAGTCACTAGGATATTAGTATTTATAGAACTGTTCTCACCTTAAGCGTTCTCATCTTAAAAATTACACAAACCGTAATACCGGTCTATGAAACCGGTAGACTGATGTCAAATAAATCTGTTTAATCATTCTAATTAAATAATTATGCCTTTAAGTGTTGCTTTTACGTTCCTGGTAACAGATTTTATTGCCTTATTTCTTTTTTGTTAAAATGGAATAGAATAAAAGTTTGTATGCACCTTTAAACTATCGAAAATCACACAGTTGTAAAAATTGCCAAACATGAAGAAAAACTTCGGATCTTGTCCTTATAAAGTGACACAATCCTTGCTGCAGTCATCCCTTGCTCATTCACTGTCCATAGCACAGTCTATATTATACAGACCTTCCGACTACATTTCAAACTGATTGGAATACAGACAGACCGGTAAAACTTATGAAATTGGTGTCTCACGTTTAAACCACGCGCCAAAACTAAACAAAACCTGATTGAACTTATAGAGGGGTAGGAGGGGTAAAGCTACCGATGAGGAGCGGTAATTACATTGATCAGGGATGACACCCTGCAAAAATAAATATCACTACCAGTCTCTGAGACCGGTATTACGGTTAAGGTGTTAATTCAAATAAAATTACAGTAAGCACAAAATAATTTGTCGATTCTAAACTTTACTGTAGAATTCTGTAGCTCATTTATTATATATTATTCAATATTGAAGATAGAGCTGTGTTTCTATTAAAATAATCTTTCATTTTTATTTATTTGTTAATATATTCTATTATTGAAAATTATTTCATTTCTAGATAGACAACACTCTGTATGATAGGCTGAGAATAGTTTTGGAACAATCATTGCCCATGTTCAGAGAGATTCTATTTAATGACGTGCTCAGGAAAGCAGATTCATCATGCAGAAGAAATTCGAACACGAAAAAACAAACCAAAAATTTCGTTATCTATAAAAAAGATTAATGATTATTAGAAGAAAATAAAAGAAAAAGTCTTGACTTTCTAAAGAACAATTTCTGTTTATATTCAATGAATCCTACCTGGTGCATTCCGATTCCATGTAGGTAGCTACATGTATTATAATATTAATACATGTATTAAACATGTATTAATACATTATTATAATATATACATGTATTATACATATTATTTGTTACTGTAGTTTTATTACTATCCATTAGGACTAAATGCCTGTATATTTTATTGTGTGACTACTATTTTTTGCTAATATTTCTCATGATCATTTTATACGATAGTTCAATATTTATACCGTTGTGTATTGTCACAGAGGATGTTGATTTAACGTCCTCTGTGGTATATGGATTTATGTCCTCTATGGTATTGTTGTTGAATTATTACAAAAGCTGTTATGAAACTGATTGTAAATAAACATCAAAACGGAACGTTTTTCTCGTCATAATATACTCCATCTACTTAAAAGAGTATTAAAGTATTAAGTATTGAAGAGTAATTATTAAAAAACTCTATCAGCGTTTTTATTTAGGTAATTCATTTCTTTTTATTTGAAAGAATTTAAGGAACGTTAACAGCTATAGTCTGTCCAAGCGAAGAAGACCCTCTGGCAGGATGAGAAAATGACTCCAGCTCGGTCAATATTTGTTCAAAAATTATTGATTTGGTCTCAATCGTAGGAAATACATTCTGATCCACAATTTGAGACCAAATCAATATTTTTTTGAACCAATATTGACCGAGCTGGAGTAATTTTCTCATCTTGTCAGAGGGTCTTCTTTGCACCATAGAATATAGAACAATGCCATCTATTTCTTTACTACTCTACTTGAATAATGTGTAAAAAAGAATTATTGACTATGATACTAATTAGATTTTTTATTTTCCTCAATAAATTTTAAAATATAATTTATTTTCATCTGAAAAATATTTTTATTCCATAAGTCACTTGAGGGCGCAAGGGGCGTATTGTTGGAGGGAGCGCCAGAACTGGGCCGGTGGGCCAGTTCTTAGGTAGAAGTATTCAAAGTAAATTGGATTTAGGTAAGTGAAAACAAAGGTCACAAAGTTTATTAGATTTAGGTAAAAATTAGTTTAAAAATTTAGGTAAGATCCACAGAGTTAATTTTAAATATTTGATTTCACTTACCTAAATTATGGATTAGTTCCACATCTATGATAAAAGTGAAAATTTTAAATTGGATTGATTTGATAGACTATTATTGAAAAATCGTGAAAATATTATACTATTTTCTTTTGAATATCACTTCTCAGTTCTCACACAATCATGGGTTAAGTAGGAAATAAGTTATTCCAATATCGAAATCACAAGAAGAATTTGTGCTCTAAATTGATTTTTTAATTTTTTTCTATTCAACCAAAAATTGTGTTCTAATTCATAAAAATATGTTTGTAAATGTCGAGTCAAACATGAAATTTTTGGACAATCTGAAATATTTTTTGTTTGAAGAGATAACCTACGTGGGTGGTGAAAGCAAGAAAATTGTTCAAAATTAATTGGAATTATTTTTTCAGTTGTCAAAAGGTAGTCGGAAGAATGTAATTTGGCCTCTAATAAATAAAAGGCGTTTTCAAAGGAGAGCGGGCTATGCATGAGTCATCAAGTGCTGATGTATTCTTTAGCTGATTGCCTAACTTAGTTCCAATAATGAGCACTAATGATTGGAACTAAGTTAGGCAATGAGCTAAAGAATACTATTATAATTCTATCTCAGTGGAACTAGGAGTCAACAGGTGTCAGATCAGCAGTTTGAGTAGGTCAGTGTTGAACGGGTATTCAGTTCTTGTTCTCTCTCGTTCCCACTTCCCACATTCGTACTGTATCGATACAGGGGGTCCGTGTATCGATACAAAATATCGATATTCTTCCGCTGTATCGATACGCACATCACAACCAAAATCCAAACAAACAAATTTGATGGTTTTTGTGAAGGTTATGTTTCAGTTTACTTCTTTGTGACTTTTAAAAACAATTTTTTATTCTAATGTGTTGTTGAAATGACTGAAACTTTATGAATTGATTGTGGTAAGCTATTCATCCTACTAATTGTCTTTTTCAAAACATATTATCCGTTCAAAACAATATGACTTCTTCATCTCTAATGTTTGAAGTGCTCATGTACCTAAACTCATACTATTTCGGAGCTTTTGCAGTTTGTGAGCTAATGATGACAGTTTTCAAAATGATAAATCTACCTTATCCAAATCGTAACATCGTCCTAGAACTTATGGTCATCATTCTTTTGTGCTGCATTGAGTATGCCAGAATATTTCTTGGTAGAAAAGGAAACTTGACTCAAAAAGCTGGACCGATTATGATGTCACTTTTTCTGACTGTGCCCTCATTTCTGAGTGTGGTTTATCTTCTACTTTGGCAAACTTATGTACTACGTTTAGAAGTGATTTTATGTTACATTGAACTTGTGATGGAATGTTTGGAAAGTGTTCTTGGTGTGCTTTGTATCGGATCATTTTATAAATACAATGATTTCTAATTATTGAGTTGTGTGTATGGAAACTACTAGACTATATGAGATGAGATTCAATGATATTACTTATTCCTTATGCCATGACTTATGTTATTCCTTATGCTATTCCTATGATATTATTGACTTATACCACACCTTTGGATTTTCAGAACTAATGAAAGAGATGTAGCCAACTCAGGTTGAACCAAATTAATTGATAAAGTTAGTTACTACGTACTATTTAGCATGAATACATCAGCCATCAAGTTTTTAAACAATATTTTGCTCTTACAACATTGATTAACTTGAAAGCATAAATATAACTCACTCATTTTCAGTCAAATTTCTTGATGAAAGCCTCAGAACAAAATTTGTTGAAGAATAAAAGTCAAACTATGAGCTTAATCAATTCAAATTTCTTTATAGTAAAATACCAGTGTTATCACGTTCTGTTCCTTGGATTTCTGTAACACTTTGGTTATAAACTTATTAATAGAATGAGGTACGGTAATATACTAGAGCTAGGGTACCTAGTTTTTAAGATGATCCATTATAATTTTAGTTGAAACCAAATTCAGTACTGCACTGTGGAAAAGTTTTTTTTTATTCCAATTCAACTGATAAAAGTGAAACATACCGTAATCCAGTCTGTTTCACTGAACAAAGTTTGAAATTCTTATGTCTCAATAACCTGAAATTTTCATTTTTATTGTCAGTTATAGTATAAATTATTTTACTTTCTATGAAAATATATGTATTATTGAAGAAATACTTATTCAAGTGACTCTTTCCTTTATGAAAAACTATTCAATAATAGAAACAGAATTAAGATTTTAAAAGTTCGAATTTATAAAAAAATTGATAAAATTTAAATTTGCTGAGCAAGAACTGAAATAATAATCTAATTGGACAATAAAATTTGAAACCTATCCGTACTTACCAAATTTTATTAAAGTGATTTGACAATAAAATATCATATTGTAAGCTTATTCCTATTTTAATTTGAATATTGAGGATAATTAAGTCCTTATTCCAGATAGATCTCATTTTCATCATTGAGGAGTTTATTTCTTCTTGGTAAAGAAACGGTAGCTTTGAACTTTCCAAAAATTAGTTAAGGTTGTCTAGTGAGTGTAGTTATGTAGTATGTTTCCAATAATTTTTCCTTTATAAGACTGTTAAATCAAGTGCCTTAATTGAATTGATGTACTTAGAGATAATATTCTAATAAATATATTGAATTAGATTACTAAGCACTAGTTTACAAGTTTTTATATTTATTTAAATTATTTGTTTGAATTGCACTGAATTTGTAATTAAATGTATGAATTTTCTGATTGTCTATTATCTTTGTTATTGCACTCACATTCATGCTCTGTGATCAGAGTGAATGGTATAGTCTGGTTGAGCAAACAAGACATTCTGGCAAGCTGGGAAAATTACTCCAGCTCGGTCAATATTGGTTCAAAAATAATAAATTTTGTCTCAAATTGAAGAGCAAAAATTTTCTTACAATTTGAGACAAAATTTATAATTTTTGAACCAATATTGACCAAGCTGGAGTAATTTTCCCATCTTGCCAGAATGTCTTCTTTGTTCAACCAATACAGATAAGATGCAATAGAAACAGGTAGTAATGGGGTAACGTAAATTAAAAATCAGTCCACCAATGTTCGTTGCTCCAAATAACTTCGTGTTTCTATTACATCATATTGATCGTGGCCTTCGTACCCGTATATGTTCAACCGTAGACATAGTAGTTGTATACTTAGTCTATGGTTCAACCTGGAATTGTTTTCACATCAGATGAAACATAAGCAGGCAAAACATTGTGTTTCGATTGGAACAGTACAAAGCGTACATCGCACAACAAATTGTTCCTTACTGCTTCATCTGGTGAGGCAGTTTAGTTTTAACATTTAGTTTATCTAGAACTTCATAATTTGTGAAACTAAGATGGTCTTCTCTGCAGATGTATTGAATGATAATGAAGAACGGGTTCCAAAATATTTCCACCAATGAAAATCAACACAACAGTTTCAATGCGATAAACATTTAATTAGATTTTAACAATCACAGCACATGTACTATTCCAGCAAGCTTAGAACAAATGTAATAATAAATAATAATTCCATAAGTGAATCATAGATTGACCAAAATTTCAACCTAGTTAGATTCGATGCAATAATAATTTAGAGCTTAAACTTACAATTTAGTACAATGTAAAACCATATTCACAGATAACAAAATAATTTTTCAATAAGAATTTTTGGTTAGTCGATTCTATTAATCGAAGTATTGATTGCATTCAAAAAATATTCTTTTGGTTGTAGCTTTTCCATGATTATATATTACCCCTATCGTTTCTCAAACGTAGCCAATAGGTATGAATTGATATTGTGGAACTTTTTCGTAATTTAATAAAACTTATGAATTGTTTAACTGAGTGGAATTGACAATTTCGAAAAGCTTCAATAAATATAGGTCAGTTTTCGACAATGTAGATCTAAAGTACCGGTAGTTGATTTATGGCAATTTTTATAACTATTATGATATAGTTGGATAGCTTTGTGCAAGAATTTCGCACAATCAAAATTAATTAGAAATTAAATTTTTATTTGGTATGATAGACAAGAATTTGAAGACTAAAAAAATCTAACAGGCAACTAAAATTCATAATAATTGTCAAGTTAGTTTTCAACTTGAGTGACTATCAAATATGATACAAAAATGATATGATACATGTCCACTATTCAACTAAATCTTGACATTTTCCAATAGATTAAGTACACGCACAATGATAATACAGTACAGTATTAATTATGTAAAAGATAAATTGAATTATAAATCAATATTTCCAAAATTAATTAGCTTACGTATCAGCTATACGTATCTTTCGAGATACATCTTTGATCGAAAGTAAAATATGAATATTACTGTTATATCGTATAAGCTAATTAATACTTTCATAATTAAGTTCATAGCCTCAACAGTCAACTAGATTATTCAACTACCTAAATATTGTTCTAAGGAAGCAAACAGACACCTAAATTATAAGTAAAAATCAAAAATGCTTGAGACCCGCTTTTCCCAATGCAGCTTGAGCAAAGCTAGGCTCGAAGAATATGCGTTCTGTACACGAGGACAGAAGTGTCGGCCAGTTGAAAATCTGTAGCCAATCACAGATATTCAACTGGCCGACTCTACTGTCCCCGTGTACAAGCCGCTTATCTGAGGCCCGCTTTCCCAAATTAATGAAAAACTAGGTTTAATTAATTAAGCAAAACAAGGCTTAAATGACATCTGATCGCATACTAAGGGCCGGTTTCTCCAAATACGTTTAACTGAAATTTTAGTTTAAACTATCAGTTGTCAGTGTATGGTCACTTTTATTAACTTGTGTTTCAATTGAGCCAGCTGATGGTTTAATCCAAAATTCAGATTAACTTTTTTGGAGAAACCGGCCCTAATTGTATAGAATCAGACGTTATTTGAGCTTAGTCTCGCTAAGACATCATTTGGGGGTAGCGGACCTATAATAGATAGAATAGTAAACCTTTACGGTTCTCACACACTAATATGGCTTGCTTGGTTTGTAACACTGCATGTCTAGTCTGAGGATACCTTAAATATTTGCTGTTCAAATCAATGCATTGGATGAAAAATTTTTTATACCAACTCCATTAAGCATAAAAAACTTATAAGACAGTTCACGGAACCCAGTGCCAAGCTACAGAAGAACAACAACTGAAGCTCGGCCATGCAGTACCATATAGACACAGAATTTACATTTTTGCAACTTACGTTATTTTATCAATACGTCTACATACGTTATTTTATCAATTTTTGTGCACAATGACATAAATTTAATTCTAGTGTTTTGTACGCTTAACGTGACAGACATAGCATATAAGTAGATTTTGCTAATTCTATCCCATTCATAAATTTACTATACTTAGGCCTCTTTCATTGATCGATTCAATAGAGAATGAAGACACCAATTTCATCTATGTATACATTGGACATCTATAGATAAACTAAAATTCAATTTTGAATGCAAATTTTATCAAGTTGAATGATAATGATTATATTTCTTCTTTTGTCTTCATCCTACTTGAACTATTGATGATAATAAGCTTTATAACTTGGTAAATACTAATGACTTTCACTTTTACAACAGTACTCACGATTCTGTTGCTTGTCGGACGCGTTTCGTGGCACTGAGCCACATCTTCAGCGCACAAGGAGTAACTCCTTGAAGGACATCAAAATCAACAAAATCGTGAGTACTGTTGTAAAAGTGAAAGTCATTAGTATTTATTAAGTTATAAAGCTTATTATGATAATGATTATCTATAGATAAACTAAAAAAACGTGAATAAAATGGAAGATGAGATTCATTAATTACTAATACTAGATAATTTAAGCGTTCATTTTTCAAGTAAAGAAATTAAATGGTAGACTGTTGCACGATAATCAAATAAAGTTAAACGGCTGTGAAATTACATCATTTTATGGAGTTCTAGGGATTTAAAGGTTCTGTTCTGTTTAATGACGACATTAACAAAGCGGTTAAATCGAATGTTTGTGCAACTGGACGTGAATTTAAAAATATGTGTGATTCAAGTGGGAAGACTGATAATCAGAGAAACTATTTCAAAAGAAAATAGTCTGGTCGAGCAAAAAAGACATTCTGGCAAAATGGGGAAATGTCTCTAGCTCGGTCAAAATTGTTTCAAAAATTATAAATTTAGTCTCAAATTGTAGGAAATATTCTGGTCTACAATTTTAAACAAAATTTATAATCAATATTGACCGAGCTAGAGTCATTTCCCCATCTTGCCAGAATGTCTTCTTTGTTCGACCAGACTCTACATACACCTATTGCATTAAAGTCTTCAAAACTATGAGATAAGCTAGTCGCAAATTAGCTAGTGTTTTAATTTATTCAAAGAAACCGTCACTATTCTTCACAAAACTAGAATCTAATGACAAATTTATTTATCTATTAGAAACAAGGATAATATGAGGAAGCAACGGATCAGAGATCCATTTTCATTTCATTTCAGCAATTGATTGAAAGTACTAAGACATTTGAAATCGACAAATTATAGACACAAGAAAACTAAAATGTAAAAATTGTTATGACACCTATGGAAGCTAGATCTAAAATCAATCACCCTACTCTAAAATATCACCCTTAGGTGATACACCAATAATTCATTTATCCTATTCATTTACCCCAATTATTTCCTATTAGATCATGTAATGACTACAGTAAGATTGCATCAATCTACTTTCATTAAAATGGATACATCATTCAACATTACAGTATTTTAATAATTTTTCGTTGAAATTTACTAAAATTTTGCATTTAATTTCACTATACAATAGGCCTACCTTACTGAATAAATTCTTATAAATAGTAGAATAAATACCTTAAACTAAATACACACATTTTAAAAAGACAAAGCTTCAATAATCTCGGGCAGTGGAGCCTTTCTGGCAATAGGGGAAAATGACTCCAGCTAGGTCAATATTGGTTAAAAATTATAAATTTAGTCTAAATCTGTAGAAGCCATTTTGTTCTACAATTTGAGACCAAATTTATAATTTTTGAACCAATATTGACCGAGCTGCAGTCATTCCCCATCTATTACCAGAATGTCTTCTTTGCTTGATCAGATTATACTTCAAATTCCTAATATAGCAGACTAACTAAATTGCCGGTTGACGAAAATATCTTAATAATGTACCGCTCTATCAGGCCAGTCTGTAAGCGATCTTCGATAGCGATCAAGTTTAGCTGAGGTAGCTATCGACTCAATATGTTTTCGCAGACAGCTCGCCGACTGTCCTGAGAGAGCTGAGCATTGAAACAGTCATTCACCAACCGCCAGTTTTTTAACATCTGCTTCAAAAACTTATTTTTCACATTGTTGATAAGGTAGTTCAATTCGAAGAATATTACCATTGCTCCACAACCCCTATAACAAAATAATACCGATCAAAATAAATAAGAATATTTGCGATAAATTTTTTTGGATTTCTTTATAAATAAAACTTATTGATTGTTCATGCGCTACGACTAGCGAGTGATCACTAAAAAAACTAATTTTAATCATTTTTCCAGATCTGAAGGGCTTGAAAATATAATTATTTTTTTATTATAATGGTTGATATCTAAACCAGTCAGATCTTGAATACCTTGATACCTTAAGAGCTAATGAAAAAACGCCTTTTTCGACAGTTATTTCTAATTTTGGTTTTTCATTAACTTTGAAAACACAATATTATTTGAATACAATAGAAATGCTGGCTTGATTGGCTCTACTAGTCAAGTTCAAGACTCAGTAAATTACAATACGACTAAATCAATATTTGAATGAACAATCACATAATATTACTAAATCTAGTTATTAGACTCACAATTTTTATGATTTGTTAGTGAAATAAGATAAACATCAAATCAAATCAGCCCAAATGAAAGTTATAGCCATAAATCTTTGGATCAATTTCAATATTTATGGTATAAATATTGAAATTTTATATAAATTTTATACAATCAACTACATTTCATCTCTACATTCAACTACAAGTGTCAATTCTTCATAATGAAAACAAATTTTAACGCTTGAAAATGTTTGGCTACATTGTAACCTAGATTACAAGCATTCTAATTATTCATTGGATTACATAAAATATTTATGTAATACAGCACCGGGAAACTGAATTTGATAAGATAAAAAGTGAAATTTGCTTCTAGATTAAGGTGACATCTTTGACAATACTTATGAAAACAATAAATAGAGAGATTAGCTAGATAGCTAATTTGAATCTTAGCTAAAATGAGAAAAACAGAGTTTGGATACATGATTTGCAACTAAATTCTATGCTTTCAAACTGGTTGATTTCTATAGTTTGCAACGTTGCCATTTTCGTTGGCCAAGGCTACAGATCTATACTGTATAATCTGTTGAGATACTGTAGAGTATATAATCTGTTATATAGAGACTGTATGATCTGCTATACAGAGGGGGTGAATACTCCCCGGAAATTTTTTAAAAATGGATAGTTTTACTAAATTAATTTAATTAATTATTCAAATAATTTGGGATAGTTATTACTCTGTATGTATTTTGATTTTAATTCTCTTCAAATATAAATTGATATCATGCCATTAATTTATTAAAATTGAAATAAATGTTAATTATTTCAATCGGATTTGGCAATAAAAATTACTCTAATGTTTATTTATATTAACGATGTTTACTTATTAAATTATCAAAACTATTCTCGAATTTAGTCCTTGACTATAATCTTTAGCTTTTGAAATTCCAAGATGAATCACTAATTTTCATTTAGATGCAACGCTTAACAAGGTATAGAATAATTGGATGAAATAATGCAAAAATATTTAATAAATAGCCAACTTTTTATTGAGAGTTGTATGATAAGAAGTGTTCATTTTAAGGTTGTGGTTGTTTTTTAATAAATTGTTTTAATTCAATTCTATTCAGACTTTAGAGGGTACTTATGGATTTTTTGTTTTTTGATTTCTTTTAAGTTTTTTCCGTCGAGATCGATATGACATCGCGGTCCGCACAAAACTAGCTGGCGGTCCGGATCCGGACCGCGGTCCGCCATTTGGTGACCACTGCTGTAGAGTATAATCTGTTATATAGAGATTGTATAGGTAATCTGTTATACAGAGACTATACAATGTGTAGAGTATAATCCTTTGCACAAAGACTGTATAATCTGTAAGGAATATAGCCTCTGTAGCCATGGCGATCCTAAAGATGACTGTGGTATTATAGTCTGTTCAAGCAAAGAAGACATTCTGACAATATGGGAAAATGACATCAGATCGGTCAATATTGGATCAAAAAATATAAATTTGATCTCAAATTGTAGATCAGAATGTTTACTACAGTTAATTTGAGATCAAACTCATAATTCTTGAACCAATATTGACCGAACTGGAGTAATTTTCCCATCTTGCCAGAATGTCTCCTTTACTTGGACAGACTATACTAGGTAATCTCCTCTATAGCTGACGTAGCAGCCTAGATATTTCAAAATCGAAGTTATACAATACCCTTTGGCCGTGTTTCTGCGGTCAACTTTGAAATAACCTACACTTTGGTCGTCGATCCATTCTGCATCAACTTTTGTTGTCAACAAATTTTGCACTACACTTTTGTCGTCGACCCATTCTGCAGCACTACACTTTTGTCGTCGACCCTTTCTGCAGCACTACACTTTTGTCGTCGACCCATTCTGCAGCACTACACTTTTGTCGTCGACCCATTCTGCAGCACTAAACTTTTGTCGTCGACCCATTCTGCAGCACTACACTTTTGTCGTCGACCCTTTCTGCAGCACTACACTTTTGTCGTCGACCCATTCTGCAGCACTACACTTTTGTCGTCGACCCGTTCTGCATGCGTCTTCTCATCGCCCTTATTCGCTGATTGCAGTAGATGCGTAGAAAAAGTGACGAGAAAACCACAGCTATGCCCAGCACTCCGACCACTGAGATTGGATGATGATAGATTAGACAGGAAAGCAGGATTGCCAGACCCTGGTTGGACAGAAAAAAAACAGTTGAATACAATGCATAGCCTTCATTTCGTGCTATAACAGCAATGAATATAGGTATAATTTAATCAGAAATGAGGCTAGAGAAGTAAACTATGAGGGTAACTGACATCAAAACTTTAGTGGGTTTCATCTGTCGGTAGTACATGATGTACCCCAGAATTATTACAAATAGGTTACTCAAATTTGAGGGAACTAGAAAAGTTATGTAGTTCAGATCAACAACAACATTATGATAAAAACACATAGATGTTGTCAATTTTCTACACTTTTTATCTAGTACACAACCATGGTTTTGTGGCCACACAGGTCACATTTTCAAGCTGACAACATGTATGTGTTTTTATTTCATCATGAAACGCTTCTACAACATTATTATATTTTATGCTGAAAACATTAATGCATGCGCACGGTACTAGAAGTTCTGAACTACGACACATTCAAGTCTCCACTAACCGATTTTCATTTTGCCCAATATCAGGCAGTTATAGAGCAACCTTCTCTGTAATAACCTTGGATGTATAGTCTGTCCAAGCAAAGAAGACCCTCTGGCAAGATGGGAAAATGACTCAAGCTTGGTCAATTTTGGTTCAAAAATAATCAATTTGATCTCAAATTGTAGGAAACAATTTGATTCAAGTTACTATTAAGAACACATTCATAATTCTTGAACAATTATTGACCAAGCTTGAGTCATTTTTCCATCTTGCCAGAGGATCTTCTTTACTTGGACAGAACAAGACGATTTGGCCTTGTGTCAACGTTTTCACCTATAACTGTCATATAATATAATAATAACATTGCAATATATATTATATTATAACATTGACTATGAATATAACGTATATAACATTGACTATTATATATACAAGATATATAACATTGACTATGGACTTATATTCATAGTCAATGATTATAATAAATAAATGATACTTTACCTGGCGAACGGTCATGATAATGACGAATACAACAGGGCCAAACACGGATATTGTGTAGAATATAAATAGCTGGCCCACAGCCGAGCTCACTGATAGAAGAGCGCAGTCAACAACGAACTTTGGAAACTGCAAACAAAGAAACATCACATTAAAAAAACAAGTTAAATACATCTAAAACTAACAAAAAATATTAGAGGCACAAACTATATAAAGTAGTATAGCTGGAGTCATGAAGTTGGACGGTTGACTAATATCAAATGTAATATATTGACTAATATCTAATATCAAATCTCAGCTCTGTCAGGTCAGTCTGAAGCTATCTTCGAGAGCAAATTAGTATAGCTGGGGACGCCCTCATTCCGATAAACTCGCAGACAGCTTGCCGACTGTCCTGACAGAGCTGAGAATTGATAACAGTCATTCATCAACCGCCTAACTTCGTGACGCCACTCAGCCATGTTTAGAATATCATTTTGAAGAATAATTTGAATGCCCATAATTGTGTAAAAATTACCCGAATCTCAGAAATCGCAACCAAAAGGAGACAAAACACTGTTTTTTCACATGTTTTGTCTCCTTTTAATCGCAATTTAAAAATAAATTTGGCCACAACTTCTTTATTGTTTAAAAATACAAATAGGTCATGATTTAATATCCAGTTATATAAAAAAATATTCTTATGGCTTTTAATGGTGGGGAGACCCTTACGGGTAGTTCCACCTCGCCAATGTGTACTTTGTCAAACACTGGTCACCTATCCAAGAGCAGTCCGCAGTGTTCGTCACTTAACATCACGTTCACCGATAGATCACCCTCACCGAGAGACCAATACCCAGTACAGGAGTAATATCCAGTTACTCCACCTCAACAAATTAATGAAAGTAAGCTGTATTTTTAGCATATTTTATCTTAATAACCAGTTTAATTAAGTTACAAACTATTGACAAGGATGGAAGAGACTGACGTTACGCAGAAAGGAACCAAACCATTTAATTGCCATAAAACAAACAACCCATGTCGAAGAAACATAACCTGAATATGGACATTTGAATCTAAATTGGAATAGGAGATGTTTTGGGTGAATGCCTGTATTTTCGTTCCTTTTATTGTAAAATTGTAATCAAATAAATAAATAAAACGGGAAATTATTTACATAAATCTAATTTATAAGATTGGAAGCTCATATGTGTTCGCAATTCTATAAACCAGTATATCTAAAAAACCAGTCCATCATCACTCATTCATCCTTTGCTTAAAATACTTGGAAACCAAGTCGCAATTGTAAAGAAAGAATAAAGAATTAGAGAATAGACTGAAAGGTCTTATTGCAGTTTCAACTTTGATACTGGATGAATCAGAAGTTGATTGTGGGTTGGTTCCTTCCAACGCCGTACAAAATTATTCTTTCGAAAAACTACACTTGAAACATGCAAACCCCTCTTACCTGAGTCATGAACGCAACAGAGCCGGCAAATCCGCCCTGCTGTGCGAGAGAGACAGCCGTAAATAGACAGGAGAACAGGTTGACGCCGCACATGGCCTGCACCGACGACATTTTGTGCTGCGAGAACAGCGCACTCTGCCAGTTGGACGTGAAACTGTCGAACGTCAGGTAGGCGCACAACAGGATCAGGCCCGAGAAGGTGGTGGTTGTTTCACCTGCAAAAACATAATTAATTCAAATTTATTCACGAACGAGAAATAGATCATGTTATAGTCTGACCAAGCAAAGAAGACCCTCTGACAAGATGAGAAAATTACTCCAGCTTGGTCAATATCTGTTCAATAATTAAAAATGAGGTATTAATAGTGGATGAAATTGTTTCCTACAATTTGAGATCAAATTGATAATTTTTGAACCAATATTGACCGAGTTGGAGTCATTTTCTCATCTTGCCAGAGAGTCTTCTTTGCTTGGACAGACTATATCACCCCCAATTGAAAGAGCTTGGAATTCTCTCACTCCCAAGCACATATTCATATTTTGAAAACAATCTGTTATATAACAACATATGAATGAGTACAACATAGGGAAAACATTTCATCAATATTCGTTCAGACACAGAAATAACTTGAGAGAGGATGCACAACCAAGGTAAAGTCTGTCCAAGCGAAGAATACCCTCTGACAGGATGAGAAAATGACTCCTGCTCGGTCAATATTGGTTCAAGAATTATCAATTTGATCTCAAATTGTAGAAAACAATTTGATCTACTATTGAGACCACATTCATAATTCTTAAACAATTATTGACTAGGCTGGTGTCATTTTCTAATCTTGCCAGAGGGTCTTCTTTGCTTAGACAGACTATACTAGGTATGAGCGAGATGTAAGGAGCTCAGGTATTGGGATATACTTATTGCCATCTAACATTCGGATAACTTATTGCCATCTCACATAAAAGAAATATCAGGAAAGGTATTTATAATTTTATTTAAAAATTAGTTGATGTCCTTCTCTGTGGAGGAATACAGAGATTATTACTAACCTCAAGATTGACAGGATAAATACCAATTTCTTGTTTGACTAATGACATTTTGACAAATCCTTAAGCGTGCTGTGCACGGGTAAGTAGTGTTGGCCAGTTGAATATCTGCAGCCAATCACAGTCTTTGTCTTTTAATTGAGTTAAACAACAACAGCTGTGATTGGCTACAGATATACAACTGGCCGACACTATTTACCCCGTGTACAGGAGGCTATACACCCCTTTTATGGGAAGTCTGTGAATCTAATAAAAAAAAAATCACAACAAATTGTGTTCGAAATCTTTCCTGTGACTCACCTTTCATCTCTGTGGATCCAAACATGAAGCTGGCCATTCCCAGTGATATGGTAACAGCAGTCAAGTATTCATAGTTCTCATATTTTTGATGTGAAACTATTTTGCCCATAATCATCACGGGGATCACTTTGCACGCTTTGGCTAGAACCTGGAACAATAATATGATGAATTCAAGTTTGGTACCAGAAACATTATTGTTAGGTAAGAGAGCTTGTAGTTTGATGATACGTCAAAAAAGAGCTTCAAATTATCATTATGTCACCAGAAAAGTTGTTATAAATACATAATATTCTTTGCAATAATTTCAAAATTCAACTAATTATAGGAATTAGTATTGTGTTGATTACTTGGTAAGAGTGGTTGCTTGTTGATAATGAGGTCAAGTCACAAATACTCGAAACTGCTCTTGGATGGGTGACCAGTATTTAACCAATTATACACTGCCGAGGTGGAAACTATTTATAAGGGTTTCCAAATAAATAAAGAAAAAACTTTAAAAAAAAAACAATAATCAAACCAAACACTAGTATAGTCTGGTCAAGCAAAGAAGACATTCTGGCAAGATGGGAAAATGACTCCAGCTCGGTAAATATTGGTTCGAGAATTATTAATTTGGTCTTAAATTGTATAAATTATCACAATGTACAAAAATTGTAATTTGATTCAAAAATTATAAATTTCTACAATATTCTGCTCTACAATTATTGGAAACAAAATTTTCAATTTTTGAACCAATATTGAACGAGTTGGAGTCATTCTCTCATCTTGCCAGAATGTCTTCTTTGCTCGACCAGACTATAACCGAAGTTTCAACCCGATACGGCCATTTCGTCTTTCGGAGGAGACGTAAAGCCGTCTGTCCTGACTGCCCAACTATATAACCACTTATTTCTTATCATCGCCCCTTTCATTACCAATGCACATGCTTAAAGCACAGGTGGGCATCATCTTCAAAACTTTTTCCACGATGAATTAAAAAAAACAGGATAAATAACTTCAACTTCAAAATAAAAAACTTCAACGAAAAGTTTGATTTTTCAAAGATAAATTATATTTTTTACCTGAGTGGGAAAGCTGACATACTTCAACGCCTCGTACTGACACCAGGAGCTCATAATGTTGGAGAAGGAGCAGTAGACGTACTTGTAGAGCGGCATAGGGTGCCGAGGTTGTCTGGTAAATGTGATGTAGATGCCAGACAGCAGAAACGCCAGGATGCGATTTACAAACACCAGAAACTGCGAGTCCTTGAAAGCGCCCACTTCGCCGTTATCGTTCGTGTATTTCTGAAATAAGTGCAAAACAAAAACCGAAATACATTATTCGGTCGAGTTAAGAAGACATTCTGGCAGCTTCTTGATTCTGCCAACAAACTGGATGTTATGACATGGCTCTTAGAGAATATAGGTACGAAATTTACCTAGTGTACGAAATTTTTTCACATAGAATATTCATAAATTTCATTATTATTATCAAATTCAATTAAATGAACAGTCTGCTCGCACACAGTTGACATTCCTCCAAAATGACAACTGTTCAATGCAGCCAACAATCGGAATGAAAACAGTCCTCTTCTAACATCTGTCTCTCATTACATATCACTAGCGATATGATGGCAGAATTGATTATACTCTAAAATTTTAAGATCTGTGCATGCGTAGTTACACTCTCTCTTCAATCTGTCATTTTAAAGGAATGTCTTCTTTGCTTGACAAGACTATAGATATAGTTGAAAAATAAATGAAAATCAAACACCCTTTAAAAAAACTTCAAAATTATTAAAACACAGACATGTTTCGGCACATTAGGACATTATCAATGTGGATAAAATAATGAAATAAGTAAAAAAGATTGAAAATATAAGTCTAAATAATATCATATGATTGCAATTGAAAGCGTATGTTACAACTATTATTTACACCAAAATCTAGGTTTTAAATTTTTTCAAAAATTGGATTATTATTAAAATTATCTTCATTTATTATTTTCTTGCCATTCAACTTTTTCCCCTTGTATATTTGAAATTCTTCTTTTACATTCAGTTTCATATTTTTGTTCCCAAAGTTCAATATTATCATGTTCGTTTTTAAGGGTGTTTGATTTTCATTTATTTTTCAATTATTTTAAACAGCCTTAAGTTTTAAAGTTCAGTTTCTATAGATATAGACTTGATAGCTTGCAATACTGGACGTTACAATACGATAAGAGTCCTTTCAATTGCATTGTTTTATTCGATACATCTTTTGATCTTCTTGAACCCATTATCATGAAATTAAATTGAACCATGTACACACCGTGTACAACGTTTAATTCGATAGAAAATAGAAAATGTTTAATGTTCTATTTAATAAACAATTCCAACTTGCTTTCGATTTAATATAATCCTAAAGTGCACAAATGATAACGGAACTCATAAATAAACAGACATCACTTACATATAATTATTATTCAGTTATAATAGATAATTTTTAAGCGTCTGATGAACATTTCCTTTTACAGTATTCATCTTACATTATTTTATTTGATTCCATAGCCTATTTTGCTGGTTTAAAATTCATTTCCAATGTATAATCACTGCCGCCAGCCTGAACGACTAATAATTTAGTTTTAATAATTACATATAGTATAAAATATTTATTTAATCCTTCTTATACTAGATTTTAATTCTTCTATTACCTCCTTATCATGATAGTATTTTTTTGTTATTTTTATTAATATGTTTCCTATCTCTTTTATCAGCAATAATTGTTATAATTTTCTTATTTCATTTTTGTGAAACATTATTAATTAAGACAAAAAGACTAATTTATTCTTAATTTTAATTTACTTTTTAATCTTATTCTTACTTGTGAAAGTTTTGTATTGAAATGGCACCTGCTGAAAAACCTATGGGTTTAGCGGGACCGAATATTGTTATCTTTTATTCTCAATAAAATTGAAAAAAAAGAAAAGGATTTCACCGATCTGACCAATCAAAAATGACACAGTCAATGTCCACACTATAATTATACAGTCTATATTGATCTTTTTTATTTTAAAAACACCATCTAGGCATAGCTAAATGACAACTTTAATTGACAAGATCAGCTGTTGCACAAGGAGCAGACAAAACCGCCCAAAAGTTTGGCGTCAACTATGAGTACCTATTAGAATATATTATAATTTTTATTTTTCTGTATATTAGCTATACCTGTGTCATAACTTTCTCCTGCAACAGTCCCCAGGTGAGATAGGATCCCTGCAGTCCGACCACACACAGCAACAGCAGCAGCGCGTCCTGCTTGGTGGACCGCGTCGCGGTGGACGACGACGAACTGTTCACACTGGCCGAGTCTGTCGCCAGGAAGCGCGGCTCACCGTCCTGGCCCACAAAACAGCAGCGAACCAGCTCCGCGAAACAGTTCGAGCCTGGTGAAAAATAAGATTAGTGATACAGAAAATCAACAGAGTCAAATACAGTATTAAACTTCAATAACTTTTTGTACTGTTGTTGATAGCTGTCTTAATGTGTCTGATGTGTTGAAAATCAATTATACTGAACTCATGTCTAGTCTTAGTAATATATTTGATCTGTTGATTGTATATTTATTCGATTGATTGATATGATATTTGATCTGTTGATTGTATTTATTTGACGTTTCCGATTGCAATGTAAACAATGCTTAAATGAATAAAACATTCTTATTCTTATGTTAATATCCAGGTGCTTGGCCTAATTGCAATCTATTTGATTAATTTAATTGTAAAGAATTTTGTGCTCACACTGACGATTGAACCCCATTAAAGTGTTTTCGAGCCTAAGATACACGAGTCAAGTACCTAGACTTGATCAAGTAGTCAATGCACGGAATGACTTCTACTATAGATTAAATTAAATAGGATTTCTAGCGGACAACAAGTTCCTCCGACTACTCAAGTTTAAAGATATTTGACAATGGAAATGAAAAAAAAAATTAGAGCAATTCAACACATTGAGTACCCACCAGATCGCTCGAGGTACTTGCTGGCCTTCACATACTTGTAGATCAGTATGCCTGGTACAAAAATGGTGGCATAGCCCAGCTGATTGATGGCGAGACGAAACAGCCAGTGCTCCTGGTAGCCTTCAGCCTCCTCCTCACCCATAATTGAACGCAACAGCTGAGCCAGCGAGTAGACTACTCCCACTGACATCAACACCAGCAATCTGAAAATAGAGGAGGTGATCTAATCAAAACTCAACCAAATTTCTGTTAAGGTAGGTTTCCATTGGACCATCACTACAAAACACGGGCACATGTCGGGTCGGACATAAGATACAATAAAATAGAAACATTGAATTGAAAAGCATTAATTTAGGCACAAGATGCGATAGAATAGAATCAAGGAGTTATATAGAGCAACGCACACTGGTTAGCTGATTATTGATTCGAGTTGCTCCATACAAGATACAACTAAGTGATCCTATTGCATCTTGTGCCCGTGTTTTGTAGTAATGGAAACCTTCCTTTACTCAGACATTGAAACGTCACACTTCAATATACGACATTTTTACTGCAATATTATTAAAACCATTGTTATTAAGAAAGGAGCTAAGTTGCGTTATTAATTCAAGCTACTCAAATTATTAATTTATTTGGGAAGATACAATATAATTATATATTGACTGAAAACAAACCTAAAAAATTATCAATTTATTTGGGAAAATACAAAATAGTTTTATATTGACTGAAAACAAACTGGACAATCAAGTTCAAAACAAACCATACCTACCAAGACAGGAACTGAGTTCCAGAACATCATCCCTACTCAAAGGGAAGGAATATGACGACTCCCCGGACATCCAGACCGTCCGGAGGACCAAAGAAGTAAAAGTAAGTAATTGAAGTAATGAATGAATTACTACAACCTATAACTGAACGAATGGGTACTTACATTACAACAACGACTGGTCCTTGATTCGAGGCCATGATTGTAAAGGTAGAACATCAGTTTTTTATCAATACCCAGCCTACATTTAAGACCTTTATCATAATTATTTTTGATTATCTATCCACCCATCGTCATCTACCTGAAATAAACAAACATAGAACATTATATCAACGTAATGGATTAGGTAAGACTCGACATGTTAGTCAGGTACAGGATTAGAAATCGGTAGCTTGACCAAAAGTTTTCAAAAAACATAAATACAATACAGAAGAGGACTGTTTCACAAAGCCATATTATTTTAAAGACTTGCAGATAACAAACTTTAGATAAGCCTAATTATGTAGGCCGAGGCTGAACAATAGTGCGGTAGCGGTAGCTCAACTTGCTACTGAGATTGGAATCAATATTTTCAATGAATAAAAAGTACAGTATTGATATGTAATACAGTAATGAGCTTTATGATTCCAAAGTTTTCAATTGTAAGAAATATACAAATAATTGAAATTCAATCAATTAAAATACAAAACCAAAAGCTTACAGTCAAATGAGTACCTACCTATAACCTCAATGACAACGTAGCACCGACTCAATTTACCATTATTTTTATAGCTTTGCAACACATCAAATCGTTAACATCACGAGAATAATAATGATAACTAAAATATGATCTCTATAAACACATCATACCACGTATTTATCTTCGATAATAAATAAAGAGAAATCCCTGGCGTCTGCTATTATTTTGAAATCAGACAGAACTCCACAAGACAAAAGAAGGATCGATGAAATTTTGAACAGCTGATCATCAGAGGCCAGGCGTATGCTGGGACGCTTTCATGCACACGCACGCAAGCCAGCCAATCACAGCTCTTGTTGAGGACAAGACAAGAGCTGTGATTGGCTGGCTTGCGTGCGTGTGCATGAATGCGTCCCAGCATACGCCTGGCCTCTGATCAGCTGACAGGCTATATCGACTTGTCGATACAGGTGCATCGATATTTTCTCGTGACTATCGAGAGTGAATTCTCGATACATCGAGTATCGAGTCAAGTTTTGTAAACAACGTGTTGACATTAACCTTCAACCGCTTTATCTCCTGCTGTGAATGTGAACCGTTTTGGCCAGTTTGATAAACGCTATCGCCCTCAAAGGACGTATAAACGTTCCTCAGAAATGAGTTTTTTCACTCTAATCGGTTTTCTTGTGGTGCTTTATCTGTTTGTTTATCTCATTGCACTTACCATTTATGATGGTGATTTAGGTCTGCTGTGGGCCGAAAAATTCGGTAAAAAGTTGGGTGAGTAGTCAATTTGATACCTATATTTCATGACTAATGTGAACTAGGTGGGCTACTTTATTATCTAAATACTGATAGTGAAAACATGCTTTTTATTATCAACACAATCCAGTAATCTCCATCATGACCAGCAGTAATAACTTACCGTATTTGCTGTATAGATGAGATTGCGTCAACAAATAAAACTTATTCACAAATTCAATTCATTTGCAATCCATGACCAGTTACTACTGGATAGATTTTGTCAATTTAGTTAAAAACACAAAAGTTCATAATATATACAACTATCGAGATGGCGTGTCAAATAGACAAATGAAACTGTCAATCTCTGCCTCACACAAGGAATAGGGAGGAAGATTGAGTAGCTTATCTCGAAGCACTCTTTTAAAACGTTTTTCATCCAATTCACGAACGCACAACGGAAGCCTGTTGAATATTTTTAGAATGCGAATTGGGTAGCTGCTTTTTGATCTACTCAGTCGTGACTCTGGTAAGTCAACAGTATCTCGCCTCGATCCTGGTGTAGTGGTCATGGATTTGGCTTGGCCCCTTGTTTGAAATTTGGGAAGCCGACTTCTCAGAAGCACCAAAGATTTGAGCACATACTGGCTGAAGACAGTCAGAATTCCCAGCTTTTTAAACAGTGGTCGACAGTGTTCCAGATATGGCGAAAATGTAATAATGCGCACTACCTTCTTTTGGAGGAGCAGGATCCTCTCACAACCACTTGCATGGCCCCAAAGTACAATTCAATAGTTGATATGACTATGGAACAATGCATGGTACGCAGTCACTAGGTAGTTCTTTGGCACAATGCTCCTCAACTTTCTCCTCACCTTGGAGAGACGATTACAGACCATGTCAATGTGCTGATCCCATGATAGTGAGGCATCTACCATAAAACCAAACCAAGAAGCTTTACTTCAGGCTCACCAAAAGAAGGTGGGCCATGCGTCAAAGTGCATAACATACTTTGTGTTTTAGCTTGGTTCATGCACAGTCTGTTAGCTTCAAACCAAACTGAACTAGATGAACTCATGATATTATGAACGTGGTGGACGTCATACAGTACTCCGTTAGATTGACAGTGTCAATTGAGTACATAAACCAATTCACTAATATGGTATTGTGGCTCCCATTGTGACTGACGGTTCGGACTGTGACAGTTAAAAACTATTAACGGATTAAAACCGACATCCCAAAGTAGCTATGAACCGGCAGGCCAATCGTTGGACGTACAGCTGTGAGCTAACGAACTGTCAATCCGAACTTACAGTGATTGTGGATCCTACAGCAGTTAAAATCAGAATAATCATCAATAAATCACTGGCGACTCGTGTCCACGAAACAGGTGAAGTGCTGTACAGTAAATGATACGGGCACTTCACCTGTTTCGTGTGTACGAGACGCCAGTGCAATAAATAATAATCACTACTCTCTTTCAATATAATCTTATACTGCACTAGTCTCGAGATCATGTGGCTATCTCAGCACATTCAATTCTCAAAGTCGAATGCCTTTAGTTAATGCTCAGCTCTTCCAGGATAGCCATAAAGTGGTCTGCAAGAGCGTACCAGTTGAGCTGTGATTGTTTCCGACTTAATCTCGCAGATTCGCCGACTTTAAGCATATAATAACATCCATCCACGATTTCAACTTGATGAAATTTACATTTAGGTGGCTCGTTAGGGTAAGTGATAACAAGCCGGTCTGATAACCAAGGAGACCCGAGTTCAATTCCTGACCGCGGCAAAATTCTTCGACCACAGCACAATCACATTGATATGTCCAACTCGTTTTTTTGAGGAGACGTTCCTAAAAATCAGTCAGCATATCTCATCATCATCATCCCTCTCATTACTCACGCACATGCTTGAATCACATGTGTTAGGCATCGCCCTCAGGGGAAAATAGAATGTACATTTGGAAGCAAGCTATTTTACGTGATAATAATAATGTGACCTTCCTTCATCCAATAGCTAGCGAACTATAAACAGGTAAATCCTTCGTTGAAAAAACTGACCCAGAGCTGTAGAACAGGTTTTACTCAGCGGCTTATTTGCTGAGAAACAGAGAAAATTGAAGGTTGATCTCTACAGATTTGATTGAATAGTGCTGGATAATCAGTTTGAACTACTCAAGTCCTACTTCTATACTAATTGAACTAACTATGCGAAATTCATTCTGATTTTTAAAATAATTATTTCTGTTTCAAACCCTCCTTCGGAAGATTGGCTTGTAGTTAGCAAAGATGGTCAGTCGTTTCCCGTCTCTGGAGGAATGATAATTATTGCATTACACTCTAACTAATTAACTGGATGTTATAATATTCTTTCATTGTCATCATCCTAATCACCCCCGTGGCCTAGTTCAAGTGAAAGAGCTCATGTGGGCACCATCACAGCAAAAAATGGATAAGCTTATCTCAAATATATAGGCATACCTTACCTGTTGATCTTTTAATTTATAAATATCTTTTCTAAAACTAAATTACTCTAATTGACAAAAAATATAAATAAACCAATATTCTAATTGATTACCAAGTTATAGTCTGTCCAAGCTGATAATGGTTCAAAAATTGCTAATTTGGTCTCAAATTGTAGAAAACATTCTAATCTACAATTTGAGACAAAGTTTATAATTTTTGAACAAATATTTCACCGAGCTGGAGTGATTTCCCAATATTACCAAAATGTCTTCTTTCTTGGATAAACTATACTAAAGTCGATGTAAAAATCAGTGTTTGATTCAATGTTATGTGACAATTTAATTATGAATGAAATTGAGAAATTGTACAGTTGAACAATAAAAAAAAATAATTCGAAAGTTTCACTCTCAATTCAATGTTTTCAATCCAACCGATTCACATATCAATTAGAACCTGATGAAAACCCATCTATGGTTATAAGTTGTTGTAAACATTGGACAACTTCCTCCAAATCCTGTTTGTAAATCGGATACACCAACTTTTTTAATTCTACTTAAATCAGAAGAACATCAACATTACACCATAGCAACTAATTTGCATTAACCTTCTGTTATCTCATACGATTGGTGAAATTCCTTCACCTTATCAGGTATTATAAAAAAAATAAATCCGTTATTCCAAATTCCATCACAAGATTTGTGTCAATTAGCCTAAATTTTGTTGTTCTGTTGTACTCGTATTTCGTAATCTTCCAGTTGTTACCACCGAAAATTTCTATTATTTTAGTACAAAAAACTTGTATTCTGGAAATGATTATTTCACCACTCTTTTGTTTTGTTGTTTATTTTAGTTAATGGCTTTTCAAGGTTTTTTGTGATAGATCAACTTCTACTTGATCTTGATATGCATTGATCTCTTAGTTTGAATCTAATTCACCTCAAATTTTGAAGAAAAAGTGATTCATTAATATTGAGAATTCATTGTTAAAATCTCTATTAAATCTTTCAAAATCTATTGAACCCTTTATTTCTTAGTGTTCAAAAAATAAATTTGGTTTGTAAAATAGGAGTAGGGAGAAATTATATTAGTTTTAACAAATCAATGACAAGCCCGAAGCCTCTATACTGTTATAGAATAGACCCTATAAAAACTTGAGAATTGAAGAGAGAGATAAATAGATAGATTAATTGCCCTTACTAAGGGGGGAGTTAGGACTCTTGTTCCTCTCTACTACACAACCCTATATAGGAGAGGAGAGAGATATAGAGAAGTTTATGCAGTTATCACTTTTCTTCTATGAAATCGGTATCTTGGAATTATAAGAAGCTTATACAGTTTGCATTCTTATTTTAGGGAATCTGTATTCAGGAATTATGAGAGGTTTTGGGAATTTTCTGTTTTTTTGTGTTTATGCCCTGATGCCCACATGATCTCTTTGGCTTGTGCGTGTGTGATGGGATGTATAATGATGACAGTGAGAGATGAATGGACCTACAACTTGAAGTGGGTTCCGAACCACCGGAAATGATTTTTTACTCTCATAAATGAATAATGACATTGAGCGGGGACAGGCCTCAAGTGAAGTTGTCAGTGATTGGATAATATCAACTGCAATTTGAACTCTCCAATCCTTACTCTCTGATAATATAAATTATTCTTCCCCAATACAAGCTTAGACATCAATTTTTCGAGAGGCTAAATATTCTTTAATCTAAAAGTCTCAAAAATCATATCATCCAGCTCTCATTATAATTAATGTGACATAGTATTAAAAATGTATAGAGAAATAATCACATTCAGGTACCTTGATTAATCTGCTTAATTACAATTAACTTGTTCAAGTTTATTTTGAGAGTATTTCACATTCAGCTAGCTACCTTGATTAATCTGCTTCGTTGCAAATAACTTGATCATTTTGAGTGTATTTTCAATACTGGCAGTGAGCAGTTTTCCTATTCATTTCAAATAGCTTTGGATTGATTCCGCATATCCTAACAGAATAGGTACCACTCGCAGCTCGTACCTACGAAACAGGTGAAGTGCCCGTATCTTTTACTGTACAACACTTCACCTGTTTCGTGGGCACGAGCCGCCAGTGATAGGTACTCGTGTGTATTGAATGCATCCATTTGATTGTATGTGAGAGGTCAATGACCCAGGCAACTGCACGTTGACTAAATATATTGGCTGGGAGGTTACAGACAGAATTATACCGTTATTCTTTGCTGACGAGACGATAAAGTTATAGAGTCAGATTCCTTTCTCTATCCTATGCAAGATTCCAATAACGAAAGTGAATCTGGTCTATAATAACTTTGTAGAAAGTAGAATAATATGCAATAACAAAAATTATTACAGCATAGTTTTTTGATTGAATATCATATGCGTAACTCAGATTATATTACTGTGTTATGAGTACTTGATGAGTATTCAATTTTTCAATAAATAATACATTATTTGTTATTAAAATTAGCAGCCCTAATAACGAAGACAACATCCAATTTGCTACATTGGAAGCGGCTACCTCTGTATTGCTATTTCTATGAATTGAAAATCCAGGTATTATCTAACATTTTCTATGTGTTCTCAATGAATCAATGAAATATAGAAAAGGGTATTGATAAATTGGTTTGAAACGAAGCAGATTAATCAATGTAGTTGAATTTATTAATGTATTGATATAGTCTGTCTCTGTCCAAGCAAAGAAGAC
Source organism: Sogatella furcifera (assembly GCA_017141385.1). Lineage (NCBI taxonomy): Eukaryota > Metazoa > Arthropoda > Insecta > Hemiptera > Delphacidae > Sogatella > Sogatella furcifera. The sequence continues at coordinate 33,736,825 of CM029552.1, read as the reverse complement.
TCTCTGGCAAGATGAGAAAATGACTCCAGCTCGGTCAATATTGGTTCAAAAATTATTGATCTGGTCTCAACTGTAGGAAACATTCTAGTCTACACTACCTAAGGGTTCCTGTATTTTTTATTTATTGAAGTTCCATAGTACTATTAGACGAAATTGTAGATTTTCAGTGATTCTAATGAATTATTCTCAGAAAAAAATGTAGCCTCAATATTAAACTCGAGTGAGTTAGATATGCTATGATTTTGCCGAGAATGTAATTGACTGACTCTCAAAACAACTTAGTGAATTAAAAATCAAGACAATTTCATTATCATTTTACAGTATTCACATATAATAATAAATTTTCTGGCACTTTTTGACCATCCTTCATAGTCTAATAATTAAGTTGGATTTTTTTCATTCTAGATTACAGATATAGTCTGTCCAAGCAAAGAAGACCCTCTGGCAAGAAAAGAAAATGACTCCAGCTTGGTCAATATTTGTTCAAGAATTATAAATGTGGTCTTAACAGTAGATTAAATTGTTTCCTACAATTTGAGATCAAATTAAAAATTTTTGAACCAAAATTGACCGAGCTGGAGTCATTTTGCCATCTTACCAGAATGTCTTCTTTTCTCGGACAGACTATAACAGGTGTAACTATGACTTGTTATACACTGAAGCTGGTCGTAAAAGGGTCATTATTATAGTGTTGTTTGAAGGTCATTGCCACAACTACCATAATTTAGTGGGCGGGAGAGATATTACACGCCAAGTAGCTTTGACACCCAAGTGACCAATCATCATGAATTCATTCTTATTCTTGTCCCATTCATTTGTTTCCAAGTATCTCATTCATTTCTTTCACTAACCAATTGCTAAGTGAGGATAGTAATTACAGTTTGGTGTGTGAAAGATTACAGAGATGAATTTAAAATTATAATTGAAATTGTAATTTGTACTGTAGGTATACCTATTGAAATCAATCCAATATTTCTGATCCATTTGTTGTACACCTTAGCCTACTATATTCTTTTAATAATTATTTATTCAGAAATTGTCCCAATTAATCCGTATTTTCACCATTGTTCTATCAATTATCCTTTTTTCAGCCCAATAGTGAGTACTGCATATATAGAGGCTATTAAATGTAATGAGGATTGTTAATATTTCATTATTGATATAAGATAAGAAAGCTACCTCCCATATTGATTGCAAGGCTACTAAAAATGTAATGAAGTTTGTTAATCTTTCATCATTGATCTAGGATAAGGGAGCTATTTTTTTGATTGATATTAACTTAATACTTCTAACAAATTTTTAAGTCAAGACTATAATTTTTACAATATTGAAGAATCTCTCATCAACTTTATAATTACCTACAGTAACTTATAAGGAATCTTATAATTTAAAATTGTGCAAGGACCAATTATTCATCACCACACCAGTATGAATTTTGAAGTCTCACATTTACCAGCAACTTACATTGATACAGTATCAAAATTCATCCATTAATTAGTTATCGTTTATGTAGGCCAAGTTAACTGAATGATTAGGATATTTTTTCTTATACAAGAGGCTCGAAGATTAAATTGGTTTAACGTATTTTCTTGATTCGTGTTTACAAAATATGTGTGCTTGAATTCTAGATTACGGTAGGCTTTATTGCCTTTATTTGAAATGAAATTGAACACACTATACAATTGGTTAAACTCTGGAAACTTATTAAATTAATGATGAATGTATTTGGTGTGGCTCGAGTAAGTGATAACGCGCCGGTAGGATAACCAAGAGGACCCGAGTTAAATTCTCGACCGGGGCGAAATTCTTCTACTACTACAGCAGACGAACAGCACAATCACATAGATACGGCCACCTCTTTTTTCGGAGGAGTTGATAAGCCGTCGGTCCCGACTACCTAAAAAGTAGTCATCATCTCTCATTATCATCCCTCTCATTACCCATGCACAGGCCTATAAGAGCTCATGTGGGCATCACCCTCAGAAAATTTGGAAGTAATAAGAAAATTTGTACTGGAAGTAATATAATTGTGCTGTGTCTACATGAAACTGTAGAGTTGAACGTAAATTTATACATCCATTTATATAAGTAAGATAAGGATATTCGTCCTATTATCACCTTATTCTGAAATAAGGAAATTTTGTAATCCGACCGTAATTTGCTTTAACATCATGTAAATGATTCGTAAGAATAATAAGTTTTTATATTTTTTCAGATACATTCAAGGGCAAGGTAGTATGGATCACAGGAGCTTCCAGCGGAATCGGGGAGCATTTAGCTATTGTATTGGCTAGACATGGAGCAAAACTGATCCTATCGGCCAGAAGTGAGGAAAACCTGCTCAGGGTTCAACAGCGTTGTGTCGCTGGTAAGTTATCAATTACAGAGTCATTATACTTTGAACAATATATTTCATTAATTTATCCAACAATACATACAACAGCTCTGAAAGCTCATAAATAAATGTCATACTAATGTAAGTTTGAAAAGTTTATTCAGTTTTGAAATTGTAATTATATTCTGTCCAAGCAAATAAGAAGACATTCCGTCAAGATGGGGAAATCCAGCTCATATACACTTATTCATATTTTCAATGCGATTGTTTTGTTCTTCCTCCCAGGTATTTTTCCATAATTTTTCAAGCCCTATAAATTGTTCACTACGTTCCATGTAAATGTTGAGATTTACCAATTCTGATCGTACATAAAAATTACATCAAATTGAACAATGCTGAATGATTTGATCTTAAAATTGAAATTTCGCACACATTTTTTTTATTATTTGTGTATATTTTTTCATTTTCAGAGGCGCAGGCTTTCCAAGGCGACATTTCAATTCTACCTCTAGACGTAACTGACTTTTCAAAACATGAACAATGCTTTCAGAAAGCTGTACACCAATTTGGAAAGGTTCGTTACACTTGAAAATTTATTGCATTCGTTAATCGGCTTATTTTAAATTGTTGTTGCTCTTCTTGTAAGAGGCTATTCATCAAGTCAACTGCCTCTTCGTTGAAAACTTTTTCAAGGTTATAATTTATTCGAAATAACCGCTGTTATTAAGTTTCAATGATTTATTTCAGCCAAAAAAATACATAAGTACTACATTAGGCCAAGTCATAATGCAATCTAAGACATTCAAATACATTATTCATGCTACTCATTTTCATTATTTCACATAAAGCTGGTTAGCCACGAAGTTAGACGGTTGGGGAATGATTGGTTTCAATTCTCAGCTCTGTTAGAACAGTCTGAAGCTGACTTTGAGAGCGAATTAGTGTAGCTGGGGACTCTCGCAGACATTTCTGACTGCGGTAAAGTCTGAAAACGTTCTGCGAGAGCGAAAAGACTTGATATCCTCTCGCAGACTATTCACTGATTGTCCTGACAGAGCTGAGCATAAAAAAGTCAGTATCCAATTGCCAATTATGTTCTGTATCTGTTCTGTATTTTTAATTTAATTTTGTTCTGTATTTTGTTTTGTATCAGATTTATTCTGATATCGTGGTATTGCTGACGCCAAAAAGCTGCTGTCTAGTAGCTGCTATAGTCTGTCCAAGCAAAGAAGACCCTCTGGCAAGTTGAGAAAATGACTCCAACTCGGTCAATAATGGTTAAAAATTGTAAATTTGGTCTCGAATTGTAGGAAACATTCTGATCTACAATTTGAAACCATATTCATAATTTTTGAACCAATATTGACCGAGCTGGAGTTATTTTCTCATCTTGCCAGAGAGTCTTCTTTGCTTGGATAGACTATACCAGGTATTTATTGGTAGTCGTCTGTCCAAGCGAAGAAGAAAATGAGTCAGCTCGGTCAATATTGGTTCAAAAATAATGAATATGGTCTCAAATTGTAGACCAGAATGTTTCCTACAAATTGAGACCAAATTTATAATTTTTTAACCAATATTGACCGAGCTGGAGGTATTTTCCCATCTTGCCAGAGGGTCTTCTTTGCTTGGACAGATATTTATTTATTGCTTGGACAGATACCAGGTATTTATTGGTAATCATCTGTCCAAGCGAAGAATAAAATGAACCAGCTTGGTCAATATTGGTTAAAAAATTATGAATATGGTCTCAAATTGTAGATTATAATGTTTCCTACAATTTGAGACCAAATTTATAATTTTTGAACCAATATTGACCGAGCTGGAGACCCATCTTGCAAAAATGTATATTTCTTGGTCACTAAGTGTATATTATAGCTCCCCACTAAAAAAGCAATATAAATGTATGTAAGTTTGCAGTAAATATTTTCACATCCACACTTTTAACTGTGCTCTACCAATAATCTCAAATGTCTCCTCCACTAGCTGGACGTCCTGGTGAACAACGCGGGCCGTTCGCAGCGCGCCGTCTGGGAGGACATCGACATCGAGGTGGATAAACAGGTGTTCAAGCTGAACGTGTTCGGAGTGGTGTCGCTGGCGCGCAAGGCTATCAAGTACTTTGAGGAGCAGGGCGGCGGACAGCTGGTGGTCACCTCAAGTCTGGCAGGGGTGATACCGGCGCCGTTCTCCGGATCTTATACTGGGTCCAAGTATGCCTTGCATGTGAGTAGAGCTGCTTGGTTGCTCAGGTAGTCTGTCCAAGCAAAGAAGACCCTCTGGCAAGATGGGAGAATGACTCAAGATCGGTCAATATTGGTTCAAAAATTATCAATTAGATCTCAAATTGTAGGAAACAATTTGATTTACTAACAAGGCCACATTTATGATTCTTGAACAAATATTGACAAAGCTGGAGTCATTTTCCCATCGTGCCAGAGGCTCTTCTCTGCTTGGACAGACTATACCTACTGGATTAGATTTGATACGGGCAAATTACAGTATTTGATCGATTCGATCAAAAAACTGAATGAATATTATTCTTACATTTGTCAGTAGCAGCCATAAAATAAGGCGACTGAGACGTTGTGAGCTATTGATAATTCTTGCCAGGTGGCAAAGACTATCCGAGACGAGGAAACAATAATGAGAGGATGAGCTGTCGGTCCCGACTCTAGTCTGTCCAAGCAAAGAAGACCCTCTGGCAAGATGAGAAAATGACTCTAGCTCGGTCAATATTGGTTTTGTCTCATAAAATTGTAGATCAGAATGTTTCCTACAATTCTAGACCAAATTTACAATTTTTAACCATTGTTGACCGAGTTGGAGTCATTTTCTCAACTTGCCAGAGGGTCTTCTTTGCTTGGACAGACTATACCTGGAAAGTAGTCGCCATCTCTCATCGTCATCATCCCTCTCACTACCCACGCACCCACGCACAAGCCCAAGTTCTCATGTGGGCATCACACTCAGAAAACTACACCAATAATTTATTCTGGATTACAATAATTCATTAGAATACAATACGAATAGTATCCAGAATAGAATAGAATAAATATAATGGAATCTATATATTAGAATAGAATCCAGGCCTATATTATAATGAAGACAGCATTTTGAGAACTGCTTCATTTCCTATTTCAAAAACTTGTCAATTAATGCGACATTATAGCTATAAAACTTTGTCATTCTCATTTTAGCATTCATATGAGTAACTATGCTTGTAGGTAGCTGATTAAATGTAGATTATGTATTGTTATCAATAAGTCAACCTTAATCAACCTTATAAAAAGAGTTCTCCTTATTTCCATTTCTGAAATTTATTCTCATACTTTCTGTTTCCAGGGATACTTCAACTGTTTGAGAAACGAAAAGCTTGGATCAAACCTAGCCATAACACTGCTGTGTCCCGGACCGGTATTCAGCAATTTCTTGAATGAAGCTTTCACAACCACACCGGGAGAAGTGAGTGGAGTCATAATTATTTTTCAATTATAAATGGAAAAACGAATGGTATTCATGTCATTGATTCTGGCATGAAACACTTTCGTTCATTTAAGCTTTATTGTTAGGCCCCCTATTTCCAGTTTATTCCCTGCTATGTATAGTCTGTCCAAGCAAAGAAGACCCTCTGGCAAGATGGGAAAATGACTCCAGCTTGGTCAATATTGGTTCAAGAATTATAAATGTGGTCTTAATAGTAGAATCAATTGTTTCCTCTAATTTGAGATAAAATTGATAATTTTTGAACAAATATTGACCAAGCTGGAGTCATTTTCCCATCTTGCCAGAGGGTCTTCTTCGCTTGGACTGATTGAACATTATACCTGCTGTGAGGAGCTGACATCCTCTGTAACAATAAAATAATATTGTTTTTGGAATTCTCAACAATATTCCTACTGAATTGAATGAGAAAACACGAATTAGTCCTCCTATTTCCAGTTTAGTTTCTGCTATATAGCATTATCCTCTGTAGCAATAGAATCATATTATTTTTTGAAATTTTCTAAGATTTGGAAACGAGATTTGAAAGACGAGAAAACACGCATTTGGCCTCCTAGTTTATTACTTTCTATGTAGCATCATTATTGCTGTGAGAACTAATGTCTCGATTTGTGGAAATTGAGGTTATCTGGCGAAGTGGAACAACCCTTGGGTCACCACACTATTAAAGCCATACGCTAAATAAATTGCTGTGAGAAGCACATGTCAACCTGACAGTCGTGTCAGCTCATCTAATTGTGTGTATAGATTCCTCTATAACAATAAAATTATCACTTTCTTAGCATTTTTAGCAATATTTTTTCTACCCAATTGAATGAGAAAGCGCGCATTAGTCCTCTTATTTCCAGTTTATTTCTTGCTATGCAGCATCATCACTGCCGTGAAATGCTCGTCAACCTGAGAGTATAGTGTCAGCTCACCTAACAATGAGCATAGCGTCCTCTGTAACAACAAAATGATCACGTTTTTGGCCTTTTTAACAATATTCCTACTTAATTGAATGAGAAAACGCATTTGTCCTCCTATTTCCAGTTTATTCCTTATTGCTGTGATAGGCTCATGTCAACCTCATTCAATTCAAACCTAAAACAATGATCATGAAAAGATGGAACCCTCAACATGATTTCGCCAGATTTTATCAGTTTTTTGCTTATTTTGCAGAAATTCGGTCAGAAGGTGAACGCCACCGACCGCCGAATGAGCGCAGAACGATGTGCCACTCTCAGCGCAATCGCCATTGCTAACAAACTGGACGAAGCGTGGATGGCGCTCTTTCCCATTCTTCATTTTACCTATATTGTTGTCAGCTGTCCCTTTGTCACTGCCAAGTAAGTTTTATTTCAATAATAATTCATTTAAATCTCCTATTATAGTATTTTCATTTTCTTAGGACTACTGTACTTATCAAAGTTTTCAATAAATGTAGATCTCGATACCTTTTTATTAACAACTTGCTTTTAAAAATAATTTTTATTTTAACATGACATGTTTCGACTTTTTTATTTCACATTTAATCTTAATTTATATTTGAAAATGACCAAAAAGTCGAAACATGACATGTTAAAATAAAAATTATTTTAAAAAAGGGCACTGCTATTATAGCTATGTGTAACTTTCATTTTATCTATTCGTCAAAAAGCCTAACAATAATACAAAATTTAGGAATTAAACAGCAAAATGCAAAGCATAAGGAACTACTTATAATTGAAAAATAAATGAAAATCAAACACTCTTCTAAAAAACTTCAAAATTATTAAAACACAGACATGTTTCGGCACATTAGGCCATTATCAAATATCAATGTGGATAAAATAATAATTAAATAATTAATGTGTTTAGTGATTAATTAAATAATTATTATTTTATCCACATTGATAATGGCCTAATGTGCCGAAACATGTCTGTGTTTTAATAATTTCAAAGTTTTTTAAAAGGGTGTTTGATTTTCATTTATTTTTCAATTATTTTAAATACCCCTAAGTTTTAAAGTGCAGTTCTGGAACTACTTATACTATAGTCGGTCCATGCAAAGAATGCTGGCAAAATGACTCTCTTCAGCTCGGTTAAAATTGGCTCAAAAAATATAAATTTTGTCTCAAATTGTGTTTAACGTTCTGCTCTACAATTTGAGACCAAATTTATAATAATAAATTTTTGAACCAATATTGGCCGAGCTGGAGTCATTTCACCATTTTGCTAGAATGTCTTCTTTGTTTGGACAGACTATAGATGAGAGGTTGCAAATTAAATGATCTGAGCTTCCGAAACTGGATTCTCAATTCAGTAAAAATTGGAACCACAAATTATTCCTGCATACGAAAGCTAAAGCCACGTTTAACCGGAATATTAATAACATTTGTATAAGTCTTTATATTAATACGTTATTCACAAAAGTAACAAACATTCCGGTGTAAACGAGACATAAGGCTCATTTCAGACATTCAGACATCACGGTTTTTTGTTCACTTTTAAAAATTTACTGGATTTAACAGAACTTGGCAAACACATCATGTGTTTCTGCACACATCATAATGTTCGCTGAGCTTTATTAAATCTAATAATATTCATTCACGAATCAGGGTGTCTAGCAATTTGCATGAATGAAATTCAAGACTTTTTCCCGACTTTTTCAAGACTAAGTTGGAGTTTCTCTATGCATTTTTGAACGTTGCAACTCTTGATATTAATTTTTTTTAAAATACCATTCTATGTCTTAAAATAGGGTATATTCAATTATATACATAGAAACATACCATTAACATATTAATTTTATGTTCACATATGGTACGGTGCAATTAGACTCAAACCTCAACATCCAAAGTGAAAAGACGATCCCTACCCCAACTTGTTCTATATTTCCCCTTCAATGATTGGTAAAAAGTTACACCCTTTTGAGCGTCGGGTTTTGAGGGGAGGTGGGTTGAAAGGTGCAAAATTTTAGTTTTTCGTAAATAGGTGCCGAACCAAGCGTCGGACGAAAACATATTATGCATGTAATTTCTAGAGAATAAAATTTGGAAGAGATTGAGACCAATAACAACTCTCTGTATCATCAACCGTTCCAAGTTACAATTTTTTGAAAACTCCATAGATTTCACAGGAACTATTCCGTTACTGAATTTCTAACTTTGAATTGGAAACACTAGCATATATCGATGTTCGATATCAAACACTAGTTCAGGCCCGCCCAATATGAAAATAACTCAACATGCGGAAAAAATGAACAACCCTATGAATTTTCCCGACTCAATTTCAAATTCCAGGATAATTCCCGACTTTTCCCGACCTTATTCCATTTCCAGACTAATTCCCGACTGCTAGACACCCTGACGAATTTAACAAAAACCGGGGGTCCGAAATTTTTGGTGCCTGAAAAGGGACGTATATTGATGGAGTTCTCAATAAAATAACTGGAGAGCTAGCCAGCTGAACTAAGTATCAGTATTGTTCTCTATCTTTCTTCGTCTACAATATGCAATCAATTTTTACAGAATGATTTGCAAATTCATGTTTATGAATTCCTCGAGGGAGAGAGAATGTTCAGGGCTCTCTTCGAGCGTAATGAACTCAGTCATGAAGTTTCACACTCAATTTAACTTACAAGAAACTTGCGCAACCTTGAAAAGATTGACAAGTGAGTGATGGTTGAACTGTAATATCTATGTTGAAGATAATAGTGTATGACAAATTATTTTGTTTTTCCAGAGTTATGAAGCTGATCGGACCACAAATATTCCAAAAAATGAGAGATTCTAGACAGACTGTACAAAGTTAGCCCTTGACCACTATACTGAGTATGACTTAGCGAAGATTTGAAATTTTACAATTTTTTTTTTTAACAAGAAACATTTGACATTTTTACAAGTATTTTGAAATTTTTGTCATTATACGGTAATCGACATAATATTATTCGACAATCAATAGAGTTGGGAACATTTTGATTTACAATTTGAGACCAAATTTATAATATTTAGACCAATATTGACCGAGCATTCTCCCAGAATGTCTTCTTTGCTTGGACTAACACTACTTATTGATTGTATGGAATATCCTCGAGGATCGTGTATACACATAACTCGCTAAAAAATAATATTCTAATCCATCCATACAATAAATTAGCTCTCGGAATAACTCTTCTCTCTGCGAATAGGTAATAAATTCAACTCCTAGTAAGTTTTATTTCCAGAAGACTGGATTGGAAATATTCTCCATACAGTATCGTCCATAATTGTCAAATTTAACCAGTAAAGAACTAATGGGTTTCAAATTTGAATTGAACAGAATTGACATGACCTGTAGGTAGTCTCACCAAAGAAGACATTCCAAGATGGGAAAATTACTCCAGCTCGGCCAATATTGGTTCAAAAATTTTTAATTTGGTCTCAGTCTGAGACAGAATTTATAATTTTTGAACCAATGTTGACCGAGCTGGAGTAATTTACTCATCTTTTTAGAATGTGTTCTTTGCTTAGACAGACTATAGGTACCGGTATGAATGACCATAACCTTCTATATCATTCTACATGAGAAATGATATGAAACATTAACATATGGAATAACATTTATTCCTATGCATAATATTCAACTACTGTTTCAATTACAGAGACTGTATATAATTAGACTGATTGTATAGTCTCTAGTTTTTATTGTATTAACTTTCACTAAGGGACCAATAGACAAGTTCAGTCTATACAACAATAATAATTATAACTTACTGTAACATTGATTGATGCCATATAATGGGACTCAGTGTGATGAAAGGATGGTAGCAATTTTTTAATGCTAGTTGAGCTTTTGTAATAAGCGTGTTCAATAAATTTATTTATTATAAATATATGCTCGTTCATTCCAAAAAACAATCCCTGAACATTACATGCTTATCAATTACATACTTAGAATATAGTGATGAAAAACTGCCTGTTCCGGAGGTGCAATAGAAACAATCTTCAACTGCTCATATCTCTTTGACGGAAGCAAATTTTAAAAATATAAGAAAAAATATATTTTGAAATTTCGATAAAAACCATAGACTGAATATAAATACATGCTATATAATGTGTTTCTTTTCTATGAAAATAGTGTTTCTTTTCTGTGAAAAAATAAAATCTTTCAAACATACAGGGATGAAAGTCCTTGAAAAAGAGGTGCAAGAATATGTACTTGATTTCCGAAATTTGCACCCGTTCAGGATATACAATTTCTAAGACGCATTGAGGAGAAAATGCATGTTCTGCTGAAGATATTACAAATTGTAATCTTTGATTGCTCATCACTCCTGAACGGAGTGAAATTACTGTATTGAAAAACGTTACTTATTCTTGTACCTCTCCTCAAATACAAATATAAGCATAACCTATTTTTTGAAAAATTATTGTAAAAACCATCAAGTAAAACTTATACAATAGTTATACATGATTGAATAAACCTCAAAACTCCAATATTCAGCTTAATTCTTCGAATTTGAATTAAATTAGGACTATCCCTCGATATGCTATTTATTATATCCTGACGCGCTGAGAAAAGAATGGAAGCATTGAGTAACCAAACAAGTGTGCATGGACATATTGACGGACCATGTTTGGTGTATGTCGGAATAAGTACATATGAATAAAGCACTATGCTACAACTATTAGTGATGTAAAATACCCGGGAATTCATAAATACCCGGGTATATTGGGTATTTATTGAATCATTGATGTTTGTACCCCTGTATATGTTATTATTGGCATTGATGATATATTGGCATAGTAATAGTATTGTTATAATACTATAAAAACGTATTTGCTATTTTTCAATGACTTTATATATATTTTTCAAGTATTACTTGAAGTTTTGAATGAAGAGGATTCTTCTTAAAAAAAACTGGGTAAATAATACTAGACAAACTCTGCAGGAGTTTTATGCATATTTTTATGTATCTACTTGAAATTGTAATAAATCTGTAATTTTAATTGAATCATGAATTAAAATTCTGTAGATGGAAACAAATAATATTGAAATATTTTCTAAGGCTGATAAAGGGCATAAAAATGGATCAAACTCAAACATTTAACTTGAAATAATATTAAATTTCTGGCATAGAGCACGTATGGTTTTAGATTGTAAGAAATGTTTTTCAGGTATCTTAGATGTAGACTTGTCATGAAAAAGATTCCTGAATAATATCCTCACGTTAGATTTTCGCTAAATATTTTCCTGATGAAGTAGGTCGTTTCTGTTCTCTTGGAAATATTCAGCCTAAATAATACTTAGTATAGTCTGCAAAGAAGAAATTCTGGCATGATGATTAGTTTAAAAATTATAAATTTGGTCTCAAATTGTAGGAAACATTCTGATCTATAATTTGAGACCAAATTTATAATTTTTAAACTAATATTTCTGGAGCTGGGGTAATTTTCTCATCTTGCTAGAATGTCTTCTTTGCTTATACAGACTATACGATACAATAAAAGAAATCTCAATAAAAAACTGAGTAAATAATCTTTTTTTATGTTTTTAAAGAACGTGTAATTTTGTCCATAAATAACGGCGCTATCTGCTCCAAAAGATTGATAAAAATTACGTTGTTCTTATGGCGCATGATTTTGCCGTATGGCAGTTGACCGTCCACTACCATCCACCCTTCAACAGATTCGCTCTTATCAATGGCATAATGTAATGCTTCCTCAGCAAAATCGTCAATGAAGTCAGTCTTTATCAATGAAATCATGACAGAACCACATTAGAAGATTATAGTGAACATGCTTCTATTGTTATTTCGTTTTATTATGATTTTTCCCTAGAAAATGGATTGCAAGTGAAAAGTGATACTAGGTCAAATTCCCCTCTCGTTGAACGGTAAATAATAGATATTATTAAAAAAAATTTCTTGTCATTTTCAATAAGATTTAACAACACAGAAACAAATGAAATCATAAATACCCAGTACCGGGGTATTTATGTCAATGATGCTCGGAAGTTAAATGCTGTTTGTCACTATATAAAACATTTTTGTTTGCATTTTGTCATCATTTCACTATCATTGAAGGCGCTTGAATGCAAAAAGACAACTAAATCTTTTTTAAATTCAATAAAAAATGATAAATACCCAGTTTTTAAATGATAAATACCCAGGCCTCGGGTAAATACCCAATTTATATTTACCTACCCACTGGGTATTTACCCGACCCACATCACTAACTACTTACTATAGGTCAATTTCATACTTGAAATCCTATTCTCAGCGAACGTGTACAATATCAGGGTCGGGAGTTTCAACTGTCCCTCCACATCAATTCAAAAATATCTTACTTCAACTCTGGTTTAACCACATTTAGCATAACAGATCAGAAAAAAATTTCAATTTAATTTGCCAGTTTCAATTTTCTTTCAACGTTCTCAAAGCATAAGGACCAAACTGGTGTGTAAAAATTGAACAAAACTCACCGGATTTTTTTCAATTTTTATTGATTTTGGTTTTCATAATAAAACAAAAAAATACATCTAAGAACGAGGTCGCTCCTTCTTCTCCTTGTATAAAGCCAGCAGTGAGACGTTGGCAACTTTCACTACCTTGAACCTGACGCCTGTAAAACAAGAAAATACGAAGTAAATAAAACCATCAAGCATGTTGAAAGTTTACAAATTAACGAAAAAATTTGAGATAATTTAACCATTTGATATGAACATCCAATGAACATCGGCCATAAGTCATTCGCCAACTTGGTTGGAGTTTACTATAGGGCAGCAGAAGTTGGTGGGAGATTCGACCAATGTTTATAATGTAGTAATTTGAACTAATCCAATTAAATTTATTGAAACAATTTTAACTATTTATTTGTGTTTGAATAAATTAGCAAACAAGAATAACACATAATAAAACGCTCAGTGTTATCAATCTAGTACACCATCTATAAGGAAACATTCTTGCACATTCTCAATGTAGCCAGAACCAAGCTTTCCTATCTATAGTCTCTGTCCAAGCAAAGAAGGCATTCTAGCAAGAAGGGAAAATGACTCCAGCTCTGTCAATATTGATTTAAAAATTATAAATTTGATCTTAAATTGAAGAAAAAATTGTGCTCTAAAATTTTTACCAAATGTATAATTTTTGAACCAACATTGACCGAGCTGGAGTCATCTTCCCATTCAGCCAGAATGTCTTCTTTGCTCGACCAGACAATATCTCGTCATCGACTGAAACATCCTCCTTATTAGAGAATATTAATTCTATATTCGTATCTTCATGATGTTATATATAACATCATGAAAATACGAAATCATATTTTCATACGTTATAGAACTATAACCGTCTTATATCGACTCAATATGAATTCATCCTAAAATAATAAATTCGCTCTAATCACTCGGTGAATGGAGTACATAAATTTACTTGTTGAGTAAGTAGTGAAGGCGATACTGTGGTATAGTCTGTCCAAGCAAAGAGGACCCTTTGACAATATGAGAAAATGAATCCAGCTCGGTCAATATTGGTTTAAAAATTATGGATTTGGTCTCAATCGTAGGAAACATTCTGATCTACAATTTGAGACCAAATCAATATTTTATGAACCAATATTGAACTAGCTGGATCAATTTCATAATCTTGTCAGAGAAACATTCTGATCTACATTTTGAGACCAAATCAACATTTTATGAACCAATATTGACCTAGCTGGATTAATTTTATCATCTTGCCAGAGATTCTTTGCTTGTACAGATCATAATTTTATGTATAAAATGATAAGACAATATACTCTTTTATTCTTTCTTTACAATTGCGACTTGGTTTCCAAGTATTTTAAGCAAATGATGAATGAGTGATGATGAAGGTTTAAGATGTAGGTTATATGTATATCCACAATGTCCACTTTCACTATACTCACAAGTGTAGTCGAACCATACAGATCTATTTAAATCCAGATATTGATAATGGTTAACATTTTACCAGATTCCAGAAACCGATATCTCAATTTTTAATAGATCTGTGGTTTGACAATACAGAATCGTTTTTAATGGAATATCAAATAAATTTGAATTAATCGCAATAATTACCGGGAATATCTCCGACGGCGTGACCCTTCCTACCGAATCCGGCCACCAAAACTTCGTCGTTTTCCTCAATGTAGTTAAGACAACCGTCCCGGGGTACGAACGCCGTGATCTTCTTGCCGTTCTTGATCAGCTGGACACGAACACACTTACGAATGGCAGAGTTGGGCTGTTTCGCTTCAACACCACTGCAATACACACAACAATATCAACTATTAAACAAAATTGATTAATTACAGAAACTATTAAGTTTTTCAAGACAAATTATCAAGTCTTGCATCGTATAATGAAACAAAAATATTCTCCATCAGGCGGAGTTGAGACTAGGAAGTCCTTTTCTTCCTAAGACAAATTATTAAGTCTTGCATCGTATAATGAAACGAAAATATTCTTTATCAGGCGGAGTTGAGACTAGGAAGTCTATCAAATAAATTATATTTATAAGATTTAAAATAGATTAAAAATATATTATAAGATTTTTTCTTATCAAATTGAAAAGTGGACACAAAAATAATCTGGTGAGAGGATGTCTTGTATGTGAATATAATTTTATGGTCTCGTTTATATTCATTGTCTTTTATATCAAATTGAATGGTGGACAAAAATAAAATATCTGGTGAGTCTTGTATCGCTTAGTGTATGAAATTTGATTGACTTCTGAATTAAATTGAAAGGGTTGAGTCAACAGCTTTATTATAACAGAAAGCCTGCAAAAATCTAGTTCAAGAAGCAATGCTCAGTGTTAAAAAGCTCGTGAAATTATTGACTTCACAGGGAATCAGAGTTGGATCTTTATCATCATTGCATTGCAAATCCTTGTATCAATAACTAAATTACTGCAATTTAATTCAATTACAGATTTTATTCAATATTAGTGTTTCATCCTCTTCAAGTATTTGACAATAGTGTAGTTACCGTAACAGTGACATTATGCTTATCCCACAAGATGACGATGTCTTCATTTTTTACTATTATTGAAATTACAAATTTTTGTGGGCGGAGTTGAGGCACAAGAGCCTCCTCTTCCACTTGACCCACATACAGCATAAGTGTAAGTTGGAAAAAGAAAGATATTGGAAGAGAATATTGAAAAGTATGGTCTGTAGAAGCAAAGAAGACCCTCTGGCAAGATGCAAAAATTACTCCAGCTCGGTCAATATTTGTTCAAAAATAATTGGTCTCAATCGTAGGAAAGATTCTGATCTGCAATCAATACTTGTTGACCCAATATTGACACCGAGCTGGAGTCATTTTCTTATCTTGCCAGAGGGTCATCTTTGCTTGGACAGACTAGACATAAAATTTCACTTTTTACAGCCTATTTCACAAAGCTTTCTGTGCGAAGTTGAGATAGACAAGCGTCCTCTCTCATTCAACACAGTTATAGGGTTAAATGAAAAATGAATAAGATTAAATTTGAAAATGGTTTTCAAATGATCATCCTAAAAGAGATGAGATGCAATGCTCAGTGTTAAAAAGCTCGTGATATAATTGACTTCACAGTAAATCGGGGTTGGATCTTTATCATCATTGCACTGCAAATACATCTCTTTCCTTGTCCTAGCCGCTTCAAATAATATAATCATCAAATCATAACTGAATACAGCGAAAATTTAAGATACATGAACCACAAATTATTCACTAAGAACACACAGTTAGTCCATATTATGCCAACTACCAGGACAGTATTTATTTATAAAAAAATGCTCAGTGTTAAAAAGCTCGTAAATAATCAACTTCAAAGAAATTCTGAGTTGGATCTTTATCATCACAGCATTTCGCAAATACCTATTCAAACAACAATAGCATTAGAGAAGTATACTCAAGGTACGTTCCCATTACTACAAGTCACAGACACAAGATGCAATACAACTACATGTTTCCTTAGTTGTATGGAGCAACGCAAATCAAAAATCAGCTGACCAGTTGGCGTTGCTCTATACAACTGTATTTTAGTAATGGAAAGACTCAAATGGAATTCATAAAACTTGGAAAATTACCGTTACTTATGCTCAGCTCGGTCAGTCTAGTCTGTGAGCGGTTCGCAAGATTATATAAAATATCCTGGCAAAGCCAGCTGGACCGATAAAGAAGTGATTCACAATCCGCAAAACTGAATTAAATGTATTCAAGTACCAACTATATGTACATTATCCTAGAAAACAATGTTATTAAATTAGAAAGCCTCGCAATGCTCAGTGTTAAAAAGCTCGTAACACAATCAACTTCACAAAAAATCTGAGTTGGATCTTAATCAGCATGGCATTGGTTTCCTATAATAATAATTCTACAAATAAGATTAAATCAATTATGGAATGAAATTCTAACAACACACGATGAGGGTCAATTTTGGATTGATAAACATTACAATAACACTATTCAATGAAACTATTTCATAAAATAGATTTTATCTGTTGGTTTGTTCAATGCTCAGTGTTAAAAAGCTCGTGAAATAATTCACTTCACAGACAATCAGAGTTGGATCTTTATCATCATTGCATTGTAAAAATTTGTACTATATTACTATTTGACACATTTCACAAATAATAATCTGATAAGTTAATTACTGACCTTCAAAAACTTGAAAGCAAGAAATTATGGAGAATACTCAAATCAGCTATTAAATCATCGAAGCTATTGAATCTTGAACAAATCAGAAAGGTATACAGGACCAATGGTTTGATAGTCTAACATAATTTACAATATGGTGATTAATGGAAATAGATATATTTACATTGTAATGCTCAGTGTTAAAAAGCTCGTAATCTAAATTGACTTCATACAGAGTCAGATCTTTATCATCATTGCATTACAATTTTACAATATCCAAATACTTAAATGTTTATGGAATTAGTTTAATCCTTCTTGTATCTGTGAACAGTTCGTTAAATTGTAATATTTCCACTTTTTACACTGCTAATGTGACTTTTTATTTTGAAAAATATAAAATGAACTTACACTTTTTCAAGAACAATTCCCTTGGCGTGGGAAGCACCTCCGAAAGGATTGGCCTTCCACCTCGTGCCCAAATGCGCCTTCTTGTAGTCCTTGTCAGCCCACCGCTGTTCACGTCTGTGATTCACGTGCTTACGCGCAGTCCTCAAACCACGAGGCTTACCTGAACAAAATTTAATGAATCAGTAAGTAAACATATAAATTGCACACTCGACAATCAGGTATGTGACTTGTTAGTGGGTAGTAGCACCTAATCAAGGTATCAAGGGCCTCCGATAAAATAAGAAGAAATTTAGAGCTGAATCAAATTTTACTGAGTCACAGAGGAGTTAAAAAAGCAAACAATGAAAGTTATGTTCCACAGTTAAAACTGTAGTTTAATAACAACGGATGACTTTTACAAAAATTTATTTATTGACCGAACGTAAGTGAGGACTAAGATTCAAGTCGACGATTTTGCAGTTGCAGGCTAACAACATGAGCTGTGATTGGCTATAGCTGTTCGACTGCAGCCGACCGTCGGACCGTTTCGCATGACGGAAAAAATTATTAAAATAATTATAGAGACTGATGCCCGGTTTTCCAAGCACCCTTGATGCCGACATAGAGCGAGACTGTGGCCACTGGATTGCTGACTTCCTCGCACCGAATTTCGGAATCGACGCACAATCTGAACGTACCGTGAATACAGACAGTGCTTTTATGTTGCAGGGAACATGGGTTACTTCATGTTCGTGAGGTTTACCGTTCACAGAACTACTAGTGTAAACAAATTGTTAGAATAAGATAGTTAGGGGACGGTCCAATACTTGGAGAGTGGATTTGATGGTACTTGATAAACAAATAGAATGCTCAAAATATAGGACTGCGCCCAAGAATAAAATCATCAAAAACATGTTTTGGGCCATCGCATATCAAACATCAATATCAACCCAACCTCAAAAAAGTTCAGAGTAGTCCTTATGGATATAAGAAAATGTGAGAACCGAGAGAAACAATCCCTCTGATAAATCAAAATATGGAATGTCCGTCCTGAAGTTCAGAGCGGAATAAACGATTTTTCCTTATTGAATGAAAGAGAAAAGAAAATTTATGAACAACAAAAAACATGCGGTATCAAAGAAACTCGCAGAGTTGGAGATAAGTTTTTTCAACTAGTAGATGACAGCAAGAGTTAATTTGATGTTTCGTATATAATATTTATCTGAATGCTTAAATCCTACAAATAATATCTAATAATAACCAGGCAATTGGATAAATACGAACCCATTATGAAATAGTCACGTTGACACGTTCACGATGGACAGAAAATGGCCGACTCCTCTTTTGAGAACTTTGCCGAAGAAACGGATGCTCGGTAATCAAGTGTGGCAACATGAACAATAAATAATTCTTGAAAGAATCATTATATCTCAAAAGCAAATTTGATAATTAGCTTTTTTTAAAATAAGATTCAAGAAAAGTCTGTTCTTAGTTTTTTATATTGAAATTATAATAAAAAAATGAGAATTAAGAAAATTCTCCATCACTGCAGGATCATCACGTCAGCTGATCACATGTTCATCAGTACGGAGAAACATAACCTCAAAAATAAAATAGTTTATTGATCTCACTTCTCCCGTGTCAGTGTTTCTGTTTTTGACTTTGAAATTTCAACTATTATAATTTAATAGCTTATGTAGTGACATTCATCAATAGTGTGCGAAAGTATTCAATTACATCAATGTTGTGTGATAGATAATTTAGAATATTGTCAATATTAGTTAATACAAAAATGTTCTTGACAAAATTGTTCAGACGACATAACCCAACATACCCTATTCAAAATCGTTCAGTGCATAAGACAGTGAACCATATCATCGATGGATATAACACCAGAATCACTAATATTAGGAGCAAAATAGACAGCATAACTTTGCCAGAAAGATTTAAAGGAACTGTTGTTGAAAAGTGGGCCCAGTACTGGAAAGACCTCTACAAAGACTACTATGAAGTTTACAGTGATGTTTTGAAAGAAGGTAGGGAGAGACCCTACAAAATGGGCCTGATGTTGTCAACGTTTGCTGGTCTAGTTTATTGTTCGAAAAAGAATCCCACTGAACAGAACTTTAGAGATGCTGTAGTTCTCAGCCACAATGATGTGATTGTGGTAGGAAAGCAAGTCAGGAATCCAGCCAGCTATGAACATTTGTCTTTCATTGAGTCCTGTTATAATACTGGATTAATTCGTAGCTTTAGTTTCGGGATATTCAGGGTTGTCTACCTAGCAGACTATGATAGAGCTCTAGGACTGTACAAATCACAATGTGAATATCTTCAGCCACAGTATTTGACTATGTACAACAGGATACTGGACATTGGGTTTCTTGATAAATGGTGGTTCATTTCCAAGAAGATGGAAGATTACGATGTAAATCCTGGTGAATGGTCAACTAGTAAAGTTATTATGGTCTAGTCATAAGAGTATTGAAAATAAAAATCTAACTATTGATTCAAAACAGTTTACTTTCTTTACCTGTATAATCTATTTTGATGAAAGTAACTTCCTTAGTACAGTACAATATGTGATGAATCAAAGTGTATTGCTTCAATGTTTCTAGTCATTCCAGTTTTTTAAACAAGAATTGAAGATTAATGAGATCTATAAAAATGATTCTAATATCATTATTAGCACATAGAAAAGAGATATTAGCAAAAAGAGTGTTTTTTTCCTAAAAAATAAATTAAAAATTGATTTGAACATTGGTCACACTAGAAAACCGTTATTAATGTGAGCAAAATAATTTTGTGCAGTAATTGTTTGATTTTTTTTAAGTATAATGTTTTCTAAGGGTGAAGCCCTCATGAGCTCATAGGATTGTACGAGGATAATGAGATTGATGAGAGATGACGACGTCTCATCGTCTCCGAAAGACGGGGTGGCCCGCGGTGGCCGTATCTATGTGATTGTGCTGTGGTCAAAGAATTGTTGTCCGATCGAGACTCAAACCCGGGTCCACCTGGTTATCCCACTAGCTCGTTATCACATCTTCCAACGAGCCACCCTATACCAAACTCATTTTTTAATAAATATTTCGGATACTTATTGCCGTATATTAACGATTAAAAAAAAAAATTATTCAACTTACATTAATTTGATACTTTCCAAAAAAAGATATTTTGAAGCAAAATCTTTATTTGTGTTTCGATTAGTTTGGTCGAACGTCCTTGCGTTCGCGTATCGACTATTCGAGTATCGAAAATCAAATCAAATAATCGAGTATCGATCTGAAGCAACAGGTTGACAATGTCATTACAAACGTCATTGAAATTATTCCAAATACAAACATCCGCGGTAAGGTCATTCCGACCTCCAGTCCCTTTTACCCTCACTAACTAAATCAAAATCCTCTAATTCCCTATAATATCCTTTTCTTACTTTTTATAAAACTTTTGAAACGAAATGGCAGCCGTTTACAAGACAATAATTACAACTGCTGACAAATTTGTGCCGAAAGCACTTCAACCACTATGGAATCATGAAGCAGGTATTTAAAATTTTCATGCTAATCTATTATTCCGTATTTTTGTAAGTTTTCACAAGCTAATTAAGCGAAATCGTCACCAAGTAATATGAGAATTGAATAATTTTGAGGTTATAATGACACAGCTCTGTTTGGATCCTAACCTATAAAAGTTTTGTCCTTGACCATTCAGTAGTTTTTTTTGCTGAAATGAATCAATATTTTCCGAACAGTATTATTAAAATGGAAAAATTTCGTCATTCCTAAGTTCTGCTCATTCCATTATGATCAATACTGCTATAACTTAGCTGGCATCAAGAATTAAAGGGGTTGGCGAGTGACCATCAATGCTCAGATCTGTCAGGACAGTCTAAAGCTGCCTGCGCTCTCGTTTCGACTTAATGTCGCTGGCAGCTTGCCGACTGTCCAGAAAGAGCTGAAAACTGATAACGTTCATCCGTTAACCGCCTTAAATTTTGGCGTCAGCTATAATAGCCTACAATCATAGAGCTTT
Source organism: Sogatella furcifera (assembly GCA_017141385.1). NCBI lineage: Eukaryota > Metazoa > Arthropoda > Insecta > Hemiptera > Delphacidae > Sogatella > Sogatella furcifera. Next base: position 33,714,987 of record CM029552.1, on the reverse strand, counting down.
GTGTAAATGATGTTCGCAAAAGTAATTAGTTCGCAATTACCTTATGATAATTTGACAAACTTCTCTTCTGATTTTAAATCAAATTTTGTTTGTGAGTTGAACGAATCTAGTGAAATCAGTTATTATTTTCAGATAATTCCTTTTTTTATTTCAAGATAGTTAACATTTGGTAACAATTTCAGAATCCAAAGAGCAACTTTTGACTGTTGAGTTAACTTGGATGAATCTATTAATATTATAGAGATACAAAATGTTATCAAGTTTATAAGCAAAACTGGCATATATACTATATAGGCCTGAGTGTGAGACTATTAAGATGGAATGTGTTACAAAATACAACGATTTTTCAAATAATTGCCAATTTTATCAATGAAATGAATTGATCTGTCATAAGTCAATCGTTGGTTTCATTTTTCAGGACCAAAGACTGTATTCTTCTGGGCTCCTGCCTTTAAATGGGTGAGAATCAAACTTATTACCTATTACTATAAATTACACAGTACTCTAAAACATACTACTAAATGTATAATTCAAATGCTCAATGTATGCTCGGGTATCACAGAGAGATCATGGCATTTGCTAAACTCCTCATGGAAAAACCAACAGGAAGATAGCCCAAATTGTAAACCAACTTATTGGCCTTTGTCATAAAATAAAATTGGCCACTTCTAAGAGGCAATATTTCCAATAACACATCCTCAAAGAACTCGTCCACAACGTCCATTGCATAATAACTCTTCTTTACAAGATGGTGTGACAGACTGAACCATTTCGCAAGTGGTTCTCAGGGCCTTCTTGAGCAGAAGAAGGATGTCTTCGATAAGTGGAGAATGTCCTCAAAGAAAAATTCCATACTGGACGTGACTGCTGAAGAGTTAGTGGTACATTCTTAGGACTACTTTTTTATAGTCGGCGCAATCTAAGTTGACGAAAACCCCCTCCACCCAAAAAATAGCTACGTTGTCATTTTGCGTGAAATTGAAACTTCTTCTAACGCAAACACATTCAACTGAATGTTAAAAGTGAGAGCGTAGCTTCGGAAAAATCACGCGGTGTTGTGAAACTCACTATTTTTATGATAAACCAGCTGTTCGCAGCTCGAATATCCAAGTCGATTAGCTCCAATAACTCTAATCTTTAACATACAATGATTCATGCATATACCGCTCTCCTTACTTTGAAACTCTTGAGAGGCCAAATTACGATCTTCCGACTATTTTCGACATTTGGAAAAATAATTTCAATTGTTTTTGAAAAACTTTCTCGCTTTCACCACCCACTTATCTTCTCAAACAAAAAAGTTTCTAGATCATCGAAAATTTCATGTTTTCTGTTCGAGTAGACTCGACATTGACAAACATATAAATTAATTGAAACATAATTATTGGTCGGATATAGAAAATTCAAGAACCATTGGAAAGCTCGAATTCTCTTTGTCATTTTGATATAAAAAACTTTATTTCTACTACAACTCATGATTGTGAGAGAAGTGATATACAAAAGAAAGTAATATTTTCGCGATTTTTCAATTTTTTCAAAAAAATCAAATTTCCTTTGAATCCTTCTACCCAGGAACTTTTTTAATACTACTGGCATATCAAGGATAAAATTCTACGTCTAGAAATGGGGTTTAATCGCGAATTTGAAGATGTTCCCATTTCACACAATCTGGCAACGTAGCTATTTCTCGGGTGGAGGGGGTTTTCGTCAACTTAGATTGCGCCGACTATAGTCTTATAACTTATGCAGTAGACAACTCTCGAAAGTTTATTGTAGTAGTGGCTACTGACCACTTTAGTAAAGTTCACTGAAGATGAGGTGAGCTCTTGAAAAGATGGCAGCTGTTCTATTGAATATGGAGTGAGATTATTTTCATCTAGTAGGTGTACTATGAGCTCTTGATGAGTTACCCGCTGTTCTATTGAATACGTAGAGTGATTATTTTTGGATAGTAGGTGAACCTTTCTTACTGTTACCTTCTTTTAAATTGTGTTGGGTGTTGGTCACTCGGTGAGGATGGTTGCTTAGTGATCGTTTTATTCCTTTCTTTAATTGTTTGTATTGGTTGCTCAATGAGGGTGGCTGCTTAATGATCGTAAAGTTGAGTCACGAACACTATGGACTGCACTTGGATTGGTGACCAGTATTTTTGACAAAATACGTATTGGCGAGTTACGAGTTGGTTGAGTCACGAACACTGTGAACTGCTCTTGGACGGGTGACCAGTCTGCATGTGGCGAGGCACTTTCTTTAGTCTGGCCGAGCAAAGAAGATATAATAATATAATTTTTATCAGAGATGTTGTGGAAATTATCCGTAATTTAGTAATTCAAGTGAAAACTTAGGTTGTTAGATCTAGCATTGAAACTTCAGTATGGTATTTTAAATAAACTTTGTGGATCTGACAACCTTTGTTTTCACTTACCAAAGAAGACATTCTGGCAAAATGGGAAAATGACTCCAGCTCGGTCTATATTGGTTTAAAAATAATAAATTTGGTCTCAAATTGTAGAACAGAATGTCTCCTACAATTTGAAACCAAATTTATAATTTTTAACCAATAATGACCGAGCTGGAGTAGTTTTCCCATTTTGCCAGAATGTCTTCTTTGCTCTACAAGATTAGACTTTACCAGTAAGGGCCTCCCCACTAATAAAAGCACTAAGCACATAATTTTTTCCTCATCTCAATCTCAGTACTTCTCTCTTTTCTAGAGCTTGGTAATCGCCGGCCTAGGCGATCTGAGCCGTCCGGCCGAAAAGATCAGCCTGCCGCAGTCCTGCTCTCTGGCGGCAACGGGCATAATCTGGTCGCGCTACTCGATGGCAATCATTCCCAAGAACTACAGCCTCTTCAGTGTCAACGTGTTTGTCGCCTTGACTAGCTGCTACCAGCTTTATCGTGCTTACCAGTGAGTTGTTTTACAGTTTATAATTTCACTTTTGTAATTTCAAAGTTAATAAGTTATTGAGAGTGGGACAGTGGACAGTAGCACAGCCAATAAGGCGGATATTACACGATAATAGTTCTATGATCATATGGAAAGAGATGAAAATATAATTTCGTATTTTCATCTCTTTCCATATGATCAGATATGATCATAGAACTTTAATTATCGTGTAATACCCGCCTAAGGCCATGGTCTTGAAAGTGGCAACTATGAAACTCGGTACATTTAAAAGCATTTCTAAATCAGCTGTTTCAACGGATACGTTTCTTGTGTGCGTTCTCACATTTGACTTGCTACAAATCGTAGCTATCTCAGAACATATACCTATTGAGGCAAGGAGAATTGCTAATAAAAAAATGTTCAAGTCTTTTATTCTTAGATGGCTTAGAGATATTATGCCGGATTTTCTGGAGAACATGTTTGCTATTGTTTCCTAGTCTGCACACTATCGAAGAAGTGTAAATTATTGATCTATTGAATTTAAGTTACAATGTTATAAATTGGAAAGGCATGAAATGTGAGTGTTTGTGGGGAAATTCTATTTTTCTTTCTTTTCCAGTAAGTTATATCATTTATTCATTAAAAACAAGCAATTTTTGTATATCTAGCTCTTTCAAGCAACTTAATTGTAAATAACATTAGTTAACACTCCTACTTGCATGCGATAAGCATCATGCTTACAGCAAGTAGTATTATTATTCTGATTCATAATTTTTTTCTGCAGATGTGTATTGCATCATACGTATAAAGAGTACTATAGCTAGCCTATTGATCTACTTTTCCAGTTAACTGAGTGCTTTTGTTTTTCTTTCTATTGAAATTGTATGGAGTAATCAAACTTCTGTTTAAATGTATAATGTATTTTGTGTATGAATTTGGATAATAAAGAAATTTGATTTGATTTGATTTGATATGAAAGCATTGAAATGATCTATAAATAAGCTGTTTCAACTGATACGTTTCTTGTGTGCGTTCTCACATTTGACTTGATACAAATCATAGCTATCTCAAGACGTAATTGACTATTTTCAATCTTTTCTAACATGATCATATTTCATGAAAATTTTGCTTAATGAGAGAAAACTAAGTTAACATGCGTAATTTGTAACTGTACTCAATAAGGATTTCGTAGGAGGTCCTTAGGAGGTTTCTTTGAAAGAAGGCAGTTCTTATATTTTGTCGAGGTGATTCCCTCATAAAAATGACTTCTTTATTTTAATGACGTGGCGAAGTTTGGACAGTAATGTCCACTCTACCACTTAACCACATAAGCTCCGGCCTTTGAGTAGGAAATGAAAAGGAAGAATTGGACCTACAGCCTTAGGTGGATTTTCAATGCCGATATTAATGCCTCGGATCTGCTGGGAATAAGAAATGCATGGAATGATATGATTTTAAAATTTGATCTTTTTAAATTTGAGGTTTGAAAATATTATTCACTAAGATATTTCAAAGAGAATTACGACTCACACACTTTGAAAATTGTTGAAAATCTTTACGAGTTGTGATAACTGGGAATAATTCATTTCCAGTCCTGATGCCATATTAGATAACTTACTAACTTTCATGCTATCTAAATTAGTCTCATTAGCTATTAGTGATGATTCAGATTTGATAGTGTAATCAAGACAAATATGCTTATAAGCTATAGTCTGGTCGAGCAAAGAAGACATTCTGGCACGATGAAAAAATGACTCAAGCTCGGTCAATATTGGTTCAATAATTACAAATTTGGTCTCAAATTGTAGAAGACATTCTGCTCTACAATTTGAGACCAAGTTTTGAATTTTTGAACCAATATTAATTGAGCTGGAGTCATTTTCCCATCTTGTATCAACATTGTATCATGTATCCAGAATTTCTTCTCTACTCGATCAGACTATATCACAACTCATTAATTTAAACGATCAAATGAAAATTTTTTTTCATTTCTAGGTACCAAAACTCACTGAAAGCGCTGCCAGCATCCGAAAACGAAAAGACCGAAATTTAAAAACCTTACATGGTTTCCTACCGTTTTGTAACACTTTTTCATTCATATCCTATTTATATTCTCAATTTATTTTGTTCCTTCGAATTTTTAGTCTCAAAAAATTGCTCAGGGTTGACAGATTACTTCCAATTTTGAAATATTCCTAGAACAAGATTAGTTTAGTATTTGATATGCTATTCTATATTTTTGTAACTAATAGAAATAACCAATTTTGTAAATAATTTAATGTCAGCAGCTATCGTAGATTATCAAAACTATTGAAGTTTAATAATTTATTTTAGAAAATGTCATATAATGGCAGGTTATTGACGATTCAGTTTTATATTTATTTGAAGGATAACATTGAATGTTTTCCTATGTTATGAGTAGAATATTTCTATTTTCAAAGGTACTAGTTCTAGCTGTAAATTGATTAGATTTGAAGGATTTTTTAATGTAAATTTTACTCTTGTACAAAAATACTCGCTTGCCAAATTGATAGTTTTATATGAATAAGTTGAAATATTTATGTTTTTTAACAAATCTCTTTTGAGCAGTTGGTAAAGTATTCATTAAGCCATTATCCACGATTTGCTTCATTCAAATTCAGTTTTATCTTCAATGATAACATTTTTATTCATTCATGAACCTTTTCCAAAAAGTAATTCTTTTCATATTTTAGTAAAACGTAGTACAAATCTATTCCTTTCAAGTACAAGTTTTTTACTCTTTTTCTATAGAATCATATTTAAGAAATGTTAAGCATATCCATATCCAACCTGTGATATCAATGAATAAAAGTTCTATTCCATAAAGGTGCCAAGAAACAGTCCATTGATGTATTTTTTATAGATATTTCTACCATTCTTATCTAGTGCAATATACTGTTTGTGTAATGTTGAATGATATTGATTTTGTTAGATACAATTAAATATTTATTGAATACATTTTGTCTTATTCTCTTATTCTTATTATTTCTCTTAAATCTCCTCTTTCTCTTATTTTCTCTTAAATCTCTATTTCACATAGTTTAGGTTTAGAATCTAAAGCAGGTTTAGAATCTAATTATTTTGGGTTTAATTGGTCACTCTTGAGGTTCATTTCATAGATAATGAAGTTCTCGGTCTTGATAAATAAACATAGCAAACTAGACTCCTTAAACGTAAACTTCATAATTTTCACGTAAACGTGAAATGTTGTTGAAATTAAAACCATACATCGATAATTTCAGCAGCTTATTTATTTCAAACAACTTCTCTATTTTTTCTAAAAGTCGTTTTATTATTATTCAACTAATCATAATAGTATGCAATCTAGAGATATAGTCCTAATTTGTAAAAATCTCAATACTTTACCAAAAAGTAACATTTTCAGTGAATCAGTCTTTACAAAAGAAATCTATTTAATTTAAATAAAATACATTGAATTTAAAAGCTACATTTATTTGGTATCGAATTAGGTCATAGTTAAATTACCTCATAATTTTATTTTTTCTCAGCCTCTTCTACAACATACCGAACCAAGTCACATTTTTTTGGCAACAATTTTATCAATTCGTCTATTTCTTCATTTTTCACACTAGGCAGCTCACCAATTTTCAGTTGTTTCAAATTCCTGTAAAATAAGAGAGTACTGTGCAACTAACAAAATTCTTGGTTAATCTTTAAACTATTCAATTTCTCCCAAAAAATCGAATCATATAAGAACTCACAGTGAAAAATACATAATAAATTTTCTTAAAAAATTCATAAATATTCTTATGGCTTTTAATGGTGGGGAGACCCTTACGGGTAGTTCCACCTCGCCAATGTGCACTTGCCCAGAACCGGTCACCCATCCAAGTGCAGTCCACAGTTTTCGTGACTTAACATCACGTTCACCGATAGATCACCCTCACCGAGAGACCAATTGCCAGCATAACTCACAGTGACAGTTATAAATAAGCCATTCAACGAAAATTTTGAGGATTATACTGAATTCTAAAGAATATTGCTATTGTTCTTTACTAGTTAACTTACACACAGACTGTTCGAAGACTGTCCTGAAAGAACTGAGCGACTAAATAATACTTATTCGCCATCTACCAAATTAGCTGGAATCTGTTTCAACATTTTAGCCAAAAAAGTAAATGATTTAAATTAATTCAATGTGAAATATGTGGTTTCTTATCATTATAGGTAGGTTTCCATTACTACAAAACACGGGCACAAGATGTAATAGAAACACGTTGTTGTATAGAGTTGTAATACATGAATTCGATTTGTAATATATCATTCCTCTATGTTACAACTACATGTTTCTAGAGCATCTTGTGTCCGTGTTTTGTAGTAATGGAAATCTACCTTCGATGTTAATTAGTATTATTTTCTTTATTGAAAGCAACATCGCAACTAATTGAATAAGTTCATTCATACTTACTCCAATTCAGTCAAACATGCGAGACCTTTGAAGGTAACTTCCGGGCACTCACTGATATCCAATTCAACCAAACTGTTTTTCAACAAATTCAATTGACAGAGTGCCTTGTCATCTATGTAACTTGCTTGTACTAGTTTCACCTTTTTCACGTGATTACAACCGGCTGGAAAAGATAAAATTATTTTTAATGTACCATATTATCTATAAAAATATTTTTAATAATATCTTGTCTTTTCACTCAATTAGGATATAACTACTACAATATCACCTTTACAACTTTTCAACAAGTATTTTTAAAAGACTCAATATTTATGGGTTCATGGAATAGCATCAATGGTAATTTAATTTGTAATGAATATTGCATATTTTAAAAGAAATACAGTTCTAAGAAATCTAAGGTTGTATCTTACAAGTACAAATGTCTTTGTCAAATACAAATGTCTGTCAATGGAATCCCCATTGATTGGCAAGAAATTGACGATTCCCAGGTCAACGACCACGCATAAGACTTCAACATGTAACAAGTAAGTTTACAAGTTTACATTGTCGAATAAATTGAAGAAAAAACTGATTCAGTTATCTTATTCTGCACATAATCTGTGATTGGTTCATTCATTGATCCATTGTTCTAATGCCAAATTTGGTTGGAACTGAAGAACCAACTGCAACTACCATTGGATTTGAGAGGCGTTATTTATCTACTCAAGAAATGTTAATCAAATACAGTATCAATTAGGTACTGCGGTTAAATGAATTTTGGGCCAAGTGGTTTCAAAAATTGGGTCAAGTGGTAGTTGGGTCAGTTGGAAGACATCAAACACTCACCAAAATGCGGGAATCCGTGATGTGAAATAGCCGCATTGGTTCCATCGACTTCCTCGATTTGATAATTACCGCGATCTTTGGCATCAAGTGGCAGGCCATTGTAGTGAGTGATGTATGAATTGTAGCCTTTCCATTTTATTAGTGCTCCGTTGCGCATTAGCCATTCTGCGCATGCTCTGTCGGCTCCGACTTCGTCAATGCGACTTTTGGAAACTCTGGAACATGGAAATAAATATTTTAGTAAGTTGATAAAGTTAAATTACTAAATTAGAGTAAAATAAGAGTGGTCTTAAAGAATTTTAATTAGTCATTTTTTTGTGCTGAGCAGCAAGCTGTCAATTCTATACTCTATTCACGATCACTTGAGATGAAATGAACAAACTTTTTGCGCGTGTGTGCGGGTAAAGGAAGGTATTACTCCATACGACGGTCGGCCGCAGTCGAACAGCTGTAACCAATCACAGTTCTTGGCGTTTCCTCAAGCTCAAACAAAAATAGCTACCTGTACATGCAAAAAGTTTCTTTATTTCGTCTCAAGTGATCGTGAATAAGGTATAGACATTATATTGTAACATAGTGAATAGCTCAGAAAAATAGACAAAGTGTAGACTTGTAGTAGAGATATAACTGATAACTTAGTACCCTAAATGAAGTCTTCGCGCAAACCCTAAAAATATTATGTTCAATTGATCTAATACATAACTACTGAGAAGATAATGGAAATCTTTTTTATAATAGACTAACAATACTCTTTGAGTAGTTGTGAAATTGATATTGTGGTAGTTATCCATAATAAATGAAAAGACAAGATGTTGTCAAACCACTGATTTATTAGAAAATCGAGATACCGGTTTCGGTTGTTACACCATTATCAATCTCTGGTAAACTACCAGAGACTTGTCTTTTCATTTATTAAGACTAACAATATTGCGGAACCAACAATACCTGTACTGAAAAGTGGAGAAATAAAAGATACATAACTTGATATAGATTACATTTGAACATAATATATTTCAGAATAATTAATCTGGTTGTTATTTTGGCTGAATTAAATTTACCTGTTGAAAACGAAGAGCAATGCTCGCTCAAATATTCCATTCTTAGAGAATTTATTCACAGTTTGTGGTTGGAGTAAACCATTGATAATTTTTTGTGACAGTATACGCATTTCAAATGCGTTCCTAAGAATAAAATTCACTCGACTACGATAAAAATATACTTATGATTTAGAGCAAAGTTGATTAAACATTATCTAACTTAATTTATTTCAAATACCAAATTTCACTGCTCAGCCAAAGCTATCACAATCTTCAAACTTCTAAGTTCAAAGTAGAAAACAAGGTTATGTTTACTAAAATAAAATGAGACGTCTGCTATTTCATCACAGCTGGAAACTTGCGACAGCACAGCTGTTTCTTTTTTGACAAGTTTTGAGTTTATACTAACCTATAAAAGTATAAGTACCGAATTTTTGGAAATTTGTTATTGTGTTAACGTTTATAAATAATGTTTTAATCATTTTCCACCTAGAAATTGAGTTTATTATTCCAAAGTATTCAAATGTGATTTGAAATGTGAACTCTGCTATAAAGGCTGTACAATATTTCATGCTGTACAACATTGTAAAAATAATTTTTGAGGAACATTTTTGGATCTATTGTTACAAGAATGAAAATTGAAGTTCATTCGTTAACAAACAACCCCACCGATGCTTGGAAAGAGCTGTCGAAAACGCAGAAAGTTTACAAAATTAATGTTTCTGCCCCCAAGAAAAGCGTTAGCAGTGATAAGGTTAGTCACAAATTTATTAAAAAACTTGAACTTTTTGAACAAGTATTTTTACTAGTTTGAACGAGAATATTCACTTATTTATTTGTTAATACACAATGCAAATTTTTATCTGTCAATAAATGATTTTCTTGGCGTTCTAGGTTCGAGTTGTTTGCATGAGCGACACCCACTCGTTGACACCGCACATAAAATTCAATATTCCCGAAGGTGACATATTCATCCATGCCGGAGACTTCACACGCTGTGGAGGTCATGAGGAGGTTGTCGATTTCAATAATTGGATTGGTGAGTTCAAATTTTTATAACAGCTTTCAGATAACGTAACTGGCTTTTGAAACCGAAGATTCCGATGTTTGATCCCATCCAGGGAACAGTTTTTAACCACAGCACAATCACATAAAAACTGTTGAGCTGAGGTCGCTCTCAATGTGATGTGCTTTTACAGACCGCTTGCCATCTGTCCTGAAGAAGTAGATGGAAAGAAGACAAGAAACAAGATTCTGGAGGTTGGCGAATGTCTATTATTCATTATTAACTTATAACTACAATACGACGTTTTCAGATACGTACAATACCAGCATCAAATATGTATAGTCAGTCCAAGCAAAGAAGACCCTCTGGCAAAATGAGAAAATGACTCAAGCTCGGTCAATATTGGTTCAAAAATTATTGATTTGATCTCAATCGTAGGAAATATGCTGAACTACAATTTAAGACCAAATTTATAATTATTCAACCAATATTGAACGAGCTGGAGACTTCGAGTCATTCTCCCTTCTTATCAGAATTATTGATTTGGTCTCAATCGTAGGAAACATTCTGATCTGCAATTTGAGACCAAATCAATAGTTTTTGAACAATATTTAACGAGCAGGAGTCATTTTCTCATCTTGCCACAGGGTCTTCTTTGCTTGGACCGACTATACAACTTTTTATACAAAATACAATTAACTGATTAAATAACTGCGTAGTAACGAAGTATTAAGTGGATACAATTAACTACCAATGATCTTATTCCAAGGGTACTTTGATTACAATCAATTTTAATAATAATCAATTATTTATTTTATTTTAATTGGTAGCCCTAATAACAGAATAAGAATTAATCTATTTATTGATTTTAGGCCAGCTACCGCACAAACACAAACTGGTGATTGCGGGAAATCACGAACTGAGTTTTGATCGATCTTTCACGCACCCCTTCAGCAAATCGCCTACAGGGGAACACAGCGGACGCAGCGCGCATATAGTGGATGAAATCCCCACCCTGGGAATGCCCAGGGAACATTTGACCGAGGCCATCAAGTCGAAAAACATCCGAGATTGTCTGACCAACTGCATCTATCTGCAGGATGAGGAGATCCAACTGTATGGACTAAAGATATATGGCACTCCTTGGTTGGTATAAAAATGAATATGTATCTATGAATTGTCTACGTCATGTATAGTTCGCACAAGCTGAGTAGTCATGCCACTACAATGTAAAGTTTACCAGAGATTGATAATGGTGTAGCAACCGAAATCGTTATCTCGATTTTTAATAAATCTGTGGCTTGACAATGTCTTGTCTTTTCAATGTAAAAAAATTTTGTAACGACGTGTTTTCTTAGCTTGCATGAATTATCGTTACATCAGAAACTTCATATAGATATCAAATTAATATCCTATCATACACCAAAAAATGTAAAACATCGGCATAACCACGTACAGTTCACAATTGTTTTCTTATCAGGTTCCAGAAACGATTCGATGAAACTGTGGAAAATTAAACTGAATTTGAGTGAATTTTACAGGTTAATATTCTCACCTGATGATACATTTTCAATTCTTCAGTTTTAGGGCCAAATCTAATTTATTCGAATGTAATTGCTTTCAAAAATTGACGTATCTCATTCCAAGTGCTTGCAAAAACTGAACGTTTTCGCTCAGTTGTCAGCGTTTCTCAGTTCATAACACATCTCTCGTTTAAGTCGACTTGAACTTATACGAGGAACTTGAACTTGAACTTGAACTTAACTTGAACTTATACGAGGCATAATCTTCCAATTTATTAATTCATCAAATTATTGATACTATTGGCTAAGGTCAGTGAATCAGTCAAACAACAACGTCCAAATCTTTGGAAAAAGTCTGTGTGTCTAAGCAAAGAAGACATCCTGGAAAAATGATTGTAGCTCGGTCAATATTTGTTTAAAAAATATAAATATGGTCTTAAATCGTAGAAAAGGATGTTTTCCACAGTCCGAGACCAAATATATCATTTATGAACCAATTGAAAAATTGGTGAATTGATTCATTTGAGATAACCTATTGCTCTAAATTCAAAATTTTCATAATTTTTTTTCCTGGACTATAAATTTATTATTAAAATTTATTTATAATTCAAGTGCTACAAAAAATAACCTAGTTTCGAACTTTATTATTCATCAAAATTTGGTATGAAGACGTTTTGGACGTAAGTCTGTGTTTCTAACCAATAAGTTATTAGTGTTTGTAAAATGAATAAATATTGATCGAGCTGGAGTCATTTTTCAATCTTGTCAGAATGTCTTTTTTGCTTGGAAAGACTATATCAGTTTCCGCTTTTTAGGTCTTCGCCGCAGTCAATTGACCGGTGACGTTATCATGCTAAATGATTCCAATTTATGACTTTGTTGTATGTTAGCTGGGTCATTGACTTCAACAAACTGTATCAACGATTGAATGAATAAATAGACCGGCGAATATTGTCAAAGGTTTTTTCGTCCTGCGTTGCAGGCAGCCAGAATTCTGCAACTGGGCGTTCAACGTGCCGCGTGGCGAGAAGTGTCTGGCCAAGTGGGAGCAGATACCCGACGACACCGACATCCTCATCACGCACACCCCGCCACTGGGACATGGGGACCTGTGCTGTTCTGGCATACGCGCCGGATGTGTTGAACTGCTGTCAACGGTGCAGCAACGAGTGCAGCCCAAGTACCACGTGTTCGGACACATTCACGAGAGTACGTTTCAAATTTATTGTACAAAAGAAATCAATTACAAAGGAAAATATTCCAATATTTATTCGTATCAAATATGTGTTTCCCTATAAGACATCCTGAAGGGGAACACACTTCAATCAATAATTAATAATATAAGTTTATTGGCCCTTTGATTTATCCACATTTATACTATAAACTATACTATAGACTATACACAGATATACTTGTAATATTATAGTCAGTTCCAACAAAGAAGACATTCTGGAAAGATGATTGATGATGATTTATGACTCCAGCTCGATCAGTATTGGTTCAAACTTTAGACATTTGGTCTCAAGTTGTAGACAACTTTCTGCTCTACAGTTTGAGTCCAAATTAATAATTTTTGAACCAATATTGACCGAGCTAGAGTCATTTTCCCATCTTCTATGCAGAATGTCTTCTCTGCTAGACCAGACAATTATAGAAGATTTTTTTTATTCTTCCAACACTTTATTCAAAGTGTTGTTGGCGAAGATGAGGCACAAAAGTTCAAATTTGTAGAGGATTTGACGATATGACGTTTGTCCCAGTGGTAGAGAGCATCTAATCGGTGAGATTAGATAAGCGACGTGCCTCTACCACCACCGTTGTAATGGTGACCGGTTCCTCTAAATTCAATTTATGAGCCTCAAAAATCGCTTCCCGGTGGTTCGGAACCCACCTAATGCAGTAGGTCCATTCATCTCTCATCATCATCCTTCCCATTACCCACGCACAGGCCCAAGAGCCCATGTGGGCATCACCCTCAAAAAAAAAAAAAAAAATTGAAAAAAAAAAAAAAATTAAAAGAATTGAAAATGCATGATTTATTCATTCGATAATCGTTTATGAATATGACTATGAAATATATTTTTCATCGTAACAAGATTCTTATTTGGGAAGATTGAAAAAAATATTTATTGTAATTCTTATTTTCAGACTATGGAGTGACGTCAGACGGCCGAATAATATTTATAAACGCGTCCACCTGTGACATCAACTATTTGCCCCTCAATCCGCCAATTGTATTTGATATAGCTCTGCCACCCGGACATACAAGAGACTGAATTTAAAGAGGATAAAGAAGAGGAAGAAGTAGAAAACTAAAATGAAGAAGACGACGACGACGAAGGAGGAGGAGGAGGAGGAGCCACCACATCGATTAAACGTTTAATATGGAAAAATGAATTTCACCAGTCAATCACCACACAATCAATTATTATGTTATAGCTCAACTATTTTCATTTCATAGCTATAGTTCGCGTAACCTGAGAAGACACGCTGTCACACACCACTTTACATTGAACGGAGTCTCTTCTCAGCGTGCGCGAACTTTACCAGTATCTATATGTGATGACTATTTGTAGGGAAGTATTGAATTTAGACTATAGTTCGAAACCAATTTTGAGAATAATATGAATGAACGTTTTGGAACAATGCATGACTTGCCACACAATCAATGATAGTGTAGCTTACAATTATTCATATTAATATAAATATTAAGCTAAAAGTATTGTATTATTGAAGAATTTGTTTTCGACCATTGAAAACGAACTTTGAAAACTATGAATTGAATTTTAGATCGATTTTGTAATAGAAAATTAGTTATTTCATAGCTTAAGATCCATGTGATGATTTATAAGGAAGAAGTATTTGTTAGCTTAGCTTTTTTAAGGATAGATGAATATTTTTCCCCACAGACTACCACCCAGAAAATTATGTCGTAGCTCGATAATTGTTTATAATTTTAGCTGCCAGGGTACTGTATGTGATTACCATAGATTTAGGGATCTATTTTATGTGAGTTTCTCAAATTTAGTAGTTCTCTTAGAATCCTAATATGGAGTAACTTATATTATGATGACCAAAATGATTATGAAAATGTCGGCTTGCAGTTCTAGTACGGTACCTATAGCTTCCGTAATAACCGCATCAACAAATTGGAAATTTATTATTTTCATGTTTAAATCACAGATGAAAGGACGAACAATTTTTTAATTCAGAGCTTTCACATCTAAAATTAAGAATTTTTTAAAACTACATTGACTTGCTGAAGTCTCACAAAGATCAGATTATATTATAGTCTGTCCAAGCAAAGAAGACCCTCTGGGGAGAAGACTCAAGCTCAGTCAATATTGGTTCAAAAATTATCAATTTGATCTCAGATTGTAGGAAGCAATTTGATATTCTGATATATTTATAATTCTTGAACAAATATTGACCAAACTGGAGTCATTTTCCCTTCTTGCCAGAGCGTCTTCTTGGCTTGGACAGACTATATCTGATATACCAGTATTACTTTGAATTTCTTGCCACACAATCATTACATTAGATTAGTATTTATCCCAACGAAAACAATGTTATCCTATTTTGATACTTGGTACAAAATTTTGTATACTTAAGTTTGTTTTTTATAATTCTTGTCAATCTTGACAAATTATCGCAATATTCTACAACCTTTTCTGGTTTATTACAATTACCTTAATCGATCAATATTTTTTTGTTGTTATCGTAAGTTACTCCTAATTCATAATTATTTTCATATCTCACCAGTATTAACAATTCTCTACTATAAATATACAGGGTGTTTCAGGAGGAATGTACAATACTCCTCAGGCTGATTCCTTACACCAAGTAGACAAAAAAGTTCCATGGGACCAACCCCCAAAAACGCTTTGTTACCGAGATAACAATGGCGGAAAATTGAGATTTTTCAAACAATATCAATTTTTTTAATTTTTTAGAGGCTTCACTCAGATTCTAAAATAGTCAATTCCTATGTAAAGTTAGCTGAGGAATTCAATGGAACCAGTTTCAAGTATGTAACTTTAACGGTTATTGAGATAATTGGAAAAATATGCTAAAAGCGCCATTTTTTCAACAATAAGGGTTATAACTGGATAAGGAATCATAAAATTGAATTTTTCATTAATGGAAGTTGAAGAGAGTCGGATTCTAAAGAAAAAGTTAAATGACGGCGATTGTGTAAATCTTACCCAAATCTCAGAAATGGCGATCAAAAATAGCAAAATTGACAAAACATAGCACAAGTTATGAATTTGTGTTTAGTAGCGATATTGCGATTTTTGATCGCCATTTCTGAGATTTTGGTAAGATTTACACAATCGCCGCCATTTAACTTTTTCTTTAGAATCAGACTCTCTTCAATTTTCATTAATGAAAAATTCAATTTTATGATTCCTTATCCAGTTATAACCCTTATTGTTGGAAAAATGGTGTTTTCTAGCATATTTTCCCAATTATCTCAATAACCGTTAAAGTTACAAACTTGAAACTGGTTCCATTGAATTCCTCAGCTAACTTTACATAGGAATTGATTATTTTAGAATCTCACTAAAGCCTCTAAAAAATTAGAAAAATTAATATATTTTGAAAAATCTTAATTTTTCGCCATTGTTATCTCAGTAACAAAGCATTTTTGGGGGTTGTTCCCATGGAACTTTTTTGTCTGCTTGGTGTAAGGAATCAGCCTGAGAATTATTGCACATTCCTCCTGAAACACCCTGTATAATAAGTTTGAATGGAGTTCCAAGGTTGTATCAGCATGATTATTCAATGACAATGTGTATTGAGTATTGTGATATTGATGGCTGTAAGTTATTTATGCGTGAAATTCCTCTGATGTTATAATTTTAAACAATTCTTCTAACAAAGATTGATACATTTTCCAAGATTATATTTGCTGTGACCTTCTTAACTCATGTTTTTCTATATTAGCTACAAACTGAAATCTTGACGTTTCAAATTTCCTACTAATTTGAAACTTATTTTCAACTAAATGAAACTGTATCGGTGTGTGATATTTTAATAACAATTCTTATTAGATTTGTTCAACATATTTATTTATTACCCATGTCTTTTTTTAATACAGATTGTTAGAAAGGTACTGTAGGTCTAGTTGAATTTCATAGAGTTATGAATTAAATAACATTTTTGTAAATTATTTGCTAATTTGTATCACTTTGTACATAGTTTGTAGAGGAGACCAAGGCTTTCAATGTGCAAATAATATATTATATTCGTGCGAAACATTTCTCACTACTGAAAGAGAATATTTGTAAAAACAACTTGAAATAAAATGACTTTAGAACAATATTGGTATTTTCTTCATATAGTAGCCGTTACAACAGTAGACTTCGTTCTATTCCAAGATGTAGTTTACTATTTAAGGCTACCAATACCAAATCACATCCAATGAAACAAAGGCTTATAACTATATTTAAAGGGATTTTTTTAAATAATGAAAACTCTACTACTGTAGTTTTACGATTATATTTAACAAGTTTTTACAATAAAAATCAAACAATAAATGTATATATGAAGTAAGTATGGAATGCTACAAAATATGCTGAACATGTATATTATAATATATTGTATAATGTACAATAAAAACTTGAAAAATAAATAAAAATCAAACACCCTTTTTTTGAAAACTTTAAAATTATAAAAAACACATACATGTTTCGGGAACTAAGCCCATTCTCAATCATTTGTTTTCAAAAAAAAAGGGTGTTTGATTTTTATTTATTTTTCAATTATTTTAAACAGCCCTAAGTTTTAAAGTTCTTTATACAATAAAAACATACAGTGAATGTATGAAGTAAGTATGGAATGGTACAAAAAATGCTGATTATTTTACTCCAATCTTGAAAAATAAGCTGCCAAAAAATTGCACAATTTCCTTGACTATCTTAAAACAGTTAATAATGTCAACTGCAAACAGTTCATTACTACAACTATTACATTATTTTTCAAGTCTACAATAGAATTACTCAATGAACAAAAATATTTCAGTACAGTAAGTTTAATAGGACTAAATCACAAGACACTTTTGGAGGAGACATAACTTAATAATTAATCAACTGTTTGGACCTGTCTATCTAAAAAATAGCCATCTAATCATCCCCCTCTCGTTACCCTCGCACAAGCCTACCTATAGCTCATGTGTCAAAAATCATCACCTTCAACGTATATAAAAACTTGATGTAACAAAACTATAATGTAACAAAAAAATGAAACTAATTTATAAAATGAATTCAATCAAGTAAAATCGACAACATTCACTTCATTCTAAAACGAATAAAATTCACAATTATAACAATACAACAAAACAATCACATTAACAGCTAATTCTAATTTGAATTTAAACTAATTGTGGAATGTTCTTGAATGAATAATTTTCAAAATAGTAAGATAGTATAGGGTGCCAAAAAGCAAAAGTAGATGAGTAGAAGAGAACTGTTGACAAGGACACAATTGTTCACTTATTTTAGATGTTCAAATTTTTAATCAATAAGTTCACATTTCTATCAACTTTCACTTCCTTTTTCAATCTCTAAGGCTGAGGCCGCACTGCCGGTGGGTAGAGCCTGGATGGTGGAGGGTAGGCTAGTTGGTAAATCTATAGAACATACACACCATCCACAGTAATACATCGTATGAATGGTATGACGTCATTATGTTTTTTGAGGTTATGTTGTCCATATTTAAGAATTTCAAGATGGCGGCTGAACACATACCATTCATACGATGTATGGTGTGTATGTTCTAGAGATTTACCAACTACACTCCACCCTCCAGGCTCTACCCACCGGCAGTGCGGTCTCAGCCTAATTGCTCCTATTACTGTTGGAATGTTGGTGATATTTGTAGTCAGATATGTATAAAGAGTGTATAAAATGTCACCATTGAACAATATTTGAAAATATTGTCTTGACCTTTGCGATATTATGAAGTTTACAATTTTATAGTCAGTACAAGCTATACACTGGAATGATAAATTTCAGTATATTGAACAATGAGCTATCTACAATAATATCAATTTATAAAAGACACTATAGTCGTTTTGAAAATACTTCGGACTCGGGGGGATCTGGGGAGACGCAACATGTGGGGATTGAGCTGGCGCAGTGTTGCCGTTGCCTCATTGATACGACAGTTTACTCGAATGTCTCAATCCACGCACTAGACACAGACAAGCTAATCTAGTAGTTCCTCCTTGCTCGGAGAATTTGTAAAAATGCACCTGTGCGTATGGGAGTGGAAAGTTGACAACAGTGCGTGTAGCATTTGCTCATTTCTTGTTTCTATTGGCTGAGCAGACTCTCTCTCTCTCTCTCCCATTGAAGAGAGAACTCCCCTCCAGTTGAAGTCAGAAGTTAAATCAATTCAACTATAAACTATGAAGCCGTGTGTACATGATCAAACAGTAACTTCCTTCACTCCCTTCTCTTCATTTAAAATTTGGTTCATTACTAATTCAGCTCAACTCAAGATTATTTCACTTATTTGTATTCAATCATGTACAAACGGCTCAAGGCACTTTTTTATTGTTTATTTTTCATCAGTTTCAATTACCACAAATAATTGCGACATTGGTCCTGAACATAAAAGATAAAACCAGTCTGATTTTAGTATATTCTACATGTAGCGATACTCATCTCTTGTGATGGAAATGAGTCTCAAATAAAGTATAAAACTAATGCACTGTTCAATTTTCCTTCAAAAAGTAGTTGGGTCATGAGAGAGCTGAAAATTTGTGAGTCTACCCAAGCAAAGAAGACATTCTGGCAAGCTGGGAAAATGACTCCAGCTGGGTCAATATTAGTTCAAAAATTATACATTTAATCTCAAATTGTAGGCAAAATTCCGATTTACAATTTGAAACCAAATTGATAATTTTTTAAACAATACTGACCGAGCTGGAGCCATTTTCTCATCTTGCCAGAATGTCTTCTTTGCTTAGACAGACTATACCGACCGCCTTAATTTATGGTACCATCTATATCACCTAAATCCTATTCACGATCACTTGAAATGAAATAAACAAACTTTTTTGCTTGTTTGTGAGTGTAGGTCAGGAATGGTAGGTCTTCTTCTAGTCGAACAGCTGTAGCCAATCACAACTCTTGGCTTGAGCTGTGATTGGCTACAGTCCGACTTGTCTAGTCTCAAGACTCTTTTCTTGAGCTGTGATTGGCTAAATCTGTTAGATAGACTGATCGTCGGACCGTTTCGCATAGAATACCTACCATTACACACAAGCAAAAAGTTTGTTTATTTTGGCTCAAGTCATCGTGTATGAGGTATAGGTGTATGGTCTGTCCAAGCAGAGAAGACCCTCTGGCAAGATGAGAAAATGACTACAGCTCGGTCAATATTGGTTCAAAAATTATTGATTTGGTCTCAATAGTAGGAAACATTTTGATCTACAATTTGAAACCAAATTTATAATTTTTGAACCAATATTGACTGAGCAGTAGTAATTTTCTCATCTTGCCAGAAGACCTTCTTTGCTTGGACAGAGTATATCTTATAGTAAGAAAATTGAATTGAGGACAAACAGTTTTAACAAAGATTTCAGTTTTTCTACCATTGCTAGCTAGCTTTTCCTTTCATAAACGTTAGATCCGGATCAACGGTGCTGAAAAACGCACCGACCAAATGCAGAGATCCGGTAACTAGCACGGAAAATTCCTGTTTTCCGGTGCCACTCAGATTTTCCAGAAAATCCAGCGCGTCACGCACGGATGGAAAACTGCGCACCGTTTCGAACGCTCGCCTCGCCGCTCGTGACTCGTCGAGCTCGATGCGTGACTCGGCTCGTGACTCGAGCAGTTCCTCCCAGATCTTGACGTGCTCACTGCAGCGCTCCAGTTGACTCGAAACGGATGTGAGGAGGTTGGCTTGATCTATTCAAGAAAAAAATTTGAGCAATAAATTATAGATAGGTACTACATTTAATAATCTAATCGAATGAAATTATTGTATAAATTCAAAAAATCAATGGAAAATCTCTATTTGTAAAGCTGTGTGTGCATGGGTCACTTTTCATTCGAAGGCTAAGCGAATAAGACGATACGTGATCAAACGAAACAATCGAATTGAATGATTTGATATCATTATTGAAAGGAATGTTTGTTTTTGAAACACTCGATGTATCAATCGAACAAACGAATTGAAAGATTTTCATAATTGTTGTAAAGGAATGTTTTTTTTATTTTTAATAATGATACCAAATTATCCAATTTGTTTATTCCATGATCCATATATCATCTTGTGCATCAATTTGAAAGGAAATTGCACCGTGGTCTCACAGCTCAATGAGTTTTAAAAAAAGGACTTACCTCAACGCATGAGGAGAATATTTTCAGTTTAAAGGTTCAATTTTCATTCAAGATGATACAAAAGACTTTCATAATGAGATACATCAATTAAATGATATTATCGAATTAAAAGACTCTGTATCATTCATCATTATAAAGTCTTGTAACGCATTTATCGTATCATGTATCAAACTCAATGGACTTCAGAACACTCAACACAGCAATCAAATACGATGCATCTTATTGAAAGAGAAATGACTATAGTTCATTCACGATGGCTTGAGACAAGATAAACAAAAGCTCTGCATGTGTGTGTGTGTTTGACTGGAGTGGCTTCGTAAAAGCCACGACATAAACAAGTCACAGCAATGCCGAAATCCCGAATTTCGTTGTAGGGAATTCAGAATAAGTATCTCTAATTAATCTTTTTTATAGATACACATTGGGAAATTGGTTGTTTCGGTTGCCTCTCGACTGCATGAACCTAAAATGAACAAACAATTATAGTAAAAGTTTTTGTGTCAATGCTTTGGTTACAGTCCCGACAACAAAATTCGGGATTTCGGCATTGCTGTGACTTGTTTATGTCGTGGCTAAAACGAAAGCCACTCAGTCGCACACACACACACACACACAAACACACATACACACACACACAAACACACACACACACATGCAAAGCTTTTGTTTATCTCGTCTCAAGCCATCGTGAATGGACTATAGTGAACATACTTTATAACAACATTTAAAGTCGACATAATCAATAAAGTATATAAATAATTAGAAAATTAAAGCATCTGAATTCTGTGAATCATAGATTTCAAACCAACCTGAAGTGATGTTATAGTTGTTTTGATTGGCGATATTCGTTGAGAATAGTACGATATCAAATTGGCAACTGTCAAGCAGCGATAGAAGCTCGTATGAATCTCTATTGCTAGTCACGTTGAACAACAATGCTTTTATTGATTTTCGCCTGGAACAAACATTGGAGTTGGAATATTATAAAAAATCGAGAAATAGTATCAAGAGAGATTCATTGATATCTGGAAGATTTGTTTCAATTTGTAGAAACTTGTTAATATTGTAGAAAATGACAAAAACATAATCAATTGATTGTTAAAGAGGATGCAATACACATAATTAGATGAGCTGACACGACTGTCAGAATGACATGTGCCTCTCACACAGGGACAATGCTAAATGATAAGGAATAAACTGGAATAAAAAGGAGGACTACAGAGCGTTTTCTCATTTAATTGGGAAGAAATATAGATGAAAATGCCAAAGACAAAAGCATTTCTTTCTTACAGAAAATTCTATGCTCATTATTCTATGCTGTCAGTTTGTCATGTGCTTCTCACAGCAGTGATGATGCTACATAACAAGGAATAAACTCTAAATATAAGGACTAATGCGTGTTTTCTTATTCAACTGGGTATTAATAGTGTTTAAAAAGCCAAAAACTTAATAGTTACAGAGGATGCTATGCTTATTATTAGTCAGCTGTAATAATAATAATAATAATAATAATAATAATAATAATAATAATAACAATAATAATAATAATAATAAGCTGTAAGTGGATGTGTTTTTAATTTTGCTTAAAATTTCAAAGCGAACCGAATTCGAAACGTTGAAAGTTATCGAATTATCTATTTGGTGTTTTTCTCGGAACTTTGGTGTAACCTTTTTCTAAATACAAAATTGTTTGTCTTCTATTTCGGTGGTAAAAATTAGTTTGAAGATTCACTACATCACATAACCTTAATTTGAACTTTTACTATAAATTGGTTAAGGAACAGTTTTAGGCATTATGCCTGTTGTACTGACCTTTGTATTTTTTGATTGATTGAATAAATGACCTTATTATAAGGTCAATTATTTAAGCCTTATTATAAGCTAATGATTGGATTAGCTGACACAACTGTCAGGTTGACATGTGCTTCTCACAACAGGTATAATGCTTTATGGCATGGAATAAACTGGAAATAGAGGAACTGGAACTAATAAAACTAAAAAAACTGGAACTACTAAAACTAATAATAAACTGGAACTGGAGGACTTATGCGTGTTTTATATTTCAATTGAATAGGGATAAAATATATGATCTATTCACCTGTTTTTTATTTCAAATGTTAATCACAGCACCGTTTTCAATCATTTTTATTCATAAATAACATGGTACAGTGATAAAGTAACCCTAAGATGAAGGAAACATTAAAGATCTATTCAACTTACGCTTCAGTTTTACTGTTGAACCAAGCAACGCATTCAATCATGCTTTCTTTGGTGTGTGCTCCATCTACGTAGTAAGTTATCGGACTATCATTTGGCTCCAAAATCTGCTGCCTTCCCGGCCAATAGCAATTGTTGATGCCATCTAGGGTGCGTTCACATATTGTTAAACCTTTACCAATGGCATTCAGGTTGCCTCCTGGAAATATAAATTATTTAGAAATCAAAGTAACAACCACTTCATGAATAAAATTTCACAATAATAATTGTCATCATTGTTGAAATAGAATTAAGCATGGACCAACCTTATTACCTTTACATAGATAACCTCAACATATTATATAAGTATGCCTAATGAGTGAGTAGAGAGTAAGCTTATTACAAAATAAGGTTTGTATAATTGACGCCAAAAAAGTAGGCGGTTTCGTCTCCTCCTTGTGCGCTCTGACAGCTGATGTTTTCAATTAGAATTGTCATTAACATGCTTAGACTATGTTTTTGAAATCAGAAGAGACAATAGATGCTTTACATCAGCTGTTAGTAGGTTACATCACGTACAAGAGACAGATGAAAACGCCTCTACATAATATAAATAACCACCTCTGTATAAGTATATAAAGATAAACTTTTTGGCGTCAGCTATAATAACCTTGAGTAACTTAGTGGGTATAGTCTGTCCAAGCAAAGAAGACCCTCTGGCAAGATGGGAAAATGACTCTAGCTCGTCAATATTGGTTCAAAAATTATTAATTTGATCTCAAATTGTAGGAAACAATTTGATCTACTATTAACACCACATTTATAATTCTTGAACTAATATTGACCAAGCTGGAGTCATTTTCTTATCTTGCCAGAGGGTAATCTTTGCTTGGACAGACTTTATCTTCAAAGTCAGCAATTCAATGCTACTTTATTGGTTGGAATTTGGTTATGTTGAACTCCTGCAAATATATGTATATTTGACATGACAATAGAGTGAAGATTCTTGAATTGGAAATTTTAATGAAAATATGATTTTATGATGCAGTAGAAGAGAAGGAATTGGTTGAATAGTTGTATGATGATGTATGTTGTAGCTGATGTATAGCATCTATTGTCTCTTCTGATTTCAAAATCACCATCTAGGCATAGCTAAATGACAATTCTAATTGACAAAATCAGCCTCAAAAGAAAATTGATGATATCAGCTGTTGGAGCGCACAAGGATCAGATGGAAACGCCTAACTTTTCGACGCCAGTTATATGCATTGGGTTCAAGTCATTTTTATTCAATGTTAAGTATTAATTTTCACTTACTTTTTTTACACTTAGCCATCCAAGCATACGATAATTGTAGAGCTAGTGACACATTCAATTCTTGTATTACACTTGAGTCGAAAGATTTCTTGATTATTTCAGAGCCATTGGTGTAGTTCTCAAGTTTGTAATCCTCTATCTGCGGGGCTTCAAGGAGAAAGCACTGAAAAGAAGTAAATAAAAATACTGATAATACATTAATAATAAACGATTATAATAATAAAAACAACAACAATAATAATTTTTGTAAATGATAGATTATCATCCAAAAACAACCAATTGGAATGTTTAAAACTTATCATTGTAAAAGTAATTATATATATCAATCAATATAAATTACTGAACTTTATTCAAGGTATAGGGAATAAGGTTTATCTTGGCCAAAAATTGATGATTGTCTAATTAAAGGAAAAAAGAAGAATGAGTACTGAGTACCCTATAACTAAATAGTCTTTACAGATAAGAAATGAACCAATAAATAGCATATTATCACGGCAAAATTGTTAAAAGCCACTTGAATTGTTGAGGAAGTTAGCAAAATGTCAAATTGATAATTACGACTTGTATGATAATTAATTACTTTCAACTAAAATTTCCTCATAAATGAGAAAATAATAATAGAAATTACACCAATTATTTGAATTATCTTCTGATAGAATTATCGAAATATTCTACATCTTATTCAAGAAGAATGAAATTATTATTTCTAATAATTATTACTTCAATCACATTCTCCTACAGGAAGATAAGTGAGACTCGTATACGGCATTATATCCAATAATAATATTGTATTCCTTCAAATAAATAGAATAATCATCTTTTAGCGGTTTTGTTGCTGCTGGACATCAAATACTGTATTCTCATAATTTGAGCTCAATAAAATACATGTAACGTATGTATCAATGTATACATCAAGTAGCCTGTATTAATAACTAGCCGTTTACCTAATTTCAACATTTTCTGCCAGTTTGTACTAGAAAAATCTAAGAAAAACTCCGAAAATTCAAAAAAATAGTAAAACGCTAATATTAAGCTTAACCTTGGGAAGTATATCGGACATAGTTTGAAACTTGATTCAATATCTTCCATATTAATTCATCTATAATCTCGCTGAACCATTCAGTTTACAGTTAGGATTGGTCGTAACAAGGCGGAAGATATGCAACCCGCAACAAATCTACAATTTTGAAAACCTGATTATTGGCGCAATCTTGAACGGATTGCAAAAATATTTCAACACAAAATTTCTAGACCTCATTTGAACCTGCCCACCAAATATCAACATTTTCTACCGATTGGTTCTCGAAAAAATGAGGAAAACGCCGAAAAACTCTAGAAAAACTAAAATATTTGGCGTATCCTTGAAAAGTTTTTGAAATCCTTTCTTAGAGCGCGTCTAAACGTCCAACTGAACATGCATGCCAAATTTGAACGCATTCGCTTCAGTGGATTTTTAGTTCTGGTGATGAATGAATCAGTCAGTCAGTGCCATTTCGCTTATATAGATATGAATATATAGAATTCCATTTCAATGATTTTGCTTCTGCTTTCAATAATTAATACAGTTGATTCCTCAGTTAATACAATTATTCCTCAATTCTACAGCCTTAGCATATTACATAGCTTTGAAATACAATTTGAAAAAGAAGACACCTTGAGGCTATCATTTTAAACAGAAAACATTGATAAAGTAGCCCTAAGAAAAAGGAAATAATAAAGATGGCTATGACATATACATATACATTGTATGAGATTTGAACAAAGACAGAAATAGAAGAACCTGTTTTTTGTTCGTGTCTTGAGAAGGGAAAAAAACTAGTTGAGATATTTTTAAAATATTGAATTCCAGTAATCTGAGAAAAAACTGATTGGCATGGTATATTCTGTCCAAGCAAAGAAGACATTCTGACAAGATGGGAAAATGACTTCAGCTCGGTCAATAATGGTTTAAAAATCATAAATTCGGTCTCAAATTGCAGATCAGAATGTTTCCTACAATTTAAGACCAAATTTATCGTTTTAAAACCAATACTGACCGAACTTGAGACATTTTTCCATCTTGCCAGAATGTCTTCTTTGCTTGGTCAGACTATAGATGACAATGAAACTGGCTCACTTTCCAGCCAAGGCCGACCAGATTCCTTCTATAGTCGTGAAGGTGATATTGTGGTAAGTTAATTATTTATACAAAATAAAAATAGGCTACACGAATTTGTAGTTACTGTATTACAATTTCTTGAGTTATAAAAATCTGCGGTTAGAACAGCTTGAGCTATTCTATTCAGCATGTACAAATACAGATACATTCATTATTTTTTAATGTTTCAAGTATTCAAATCCAACCTATATTATTAATATACCATTTATTTATTGTTAACTGGACACAACAACATACATTAATAAACCTGTGTTCTAGTATCCATGATTATATCTACTCTAATGATCTAGGCCTAACTATTAATGAACTAATATTACACAGTGTACAGAAATTGTACAATATCTCTATAGTCTAAATATATCTATATATATCTCTATATCTCAATATCTATAGTCTAAAAGAGAAAGTAACTCAATATCGTTGTAATTGGAGGGAGCATGTTCAGAGAATGCCAGAGGAAAGAATCACACTACAAACACTTTTATATAGACCGCAAGGAAAAAGAGATGTTGGGAGGCCTCTAAAGAGATGGCAATAAACATGGTATTATTCATACATATTCTATACATATTATTCATACATGGTACATATTCATAATTGTTACTGTTATTTTTTGGAATTTGAAAATAAGTTATATTGAGGTACATAATTATAGTGATTATATCTACTCTAATGATCTAGGCCTAACTATTAATGAACTAATATTACACAGTGTACAGAAATTGGATTATCATCTTGAGTCAATTATTTCTGTTAATCTCTACGTAAAATTTATTACTCAAATTTCAGATGGAATCATGTTTCTTTAATTTCTTGATAATGCATTTATATGGAAACAAAAATACTATTTGATTTGATGCTAATGAGAACTACACAAAATGTACACTCTAACTTTACGTAATGTTGAAATTCATTTCAGACTTCAAATTACATTACTAATTTCAGAAAAAATTACATAATTTTTATTTGACACAAAATGGAGCTAGTGCCAAAAATTAAGGCGGTTGGCGAATGACCGTTATTGATTTCCAGCTCTGTCAGGACAGTCTAAAGCTGTCTTCGAAAGCGAACTAGTAAATGTCGTAGCTCTAGATTCGATGTACTTTTGCAGACAGCTCTTGTAGACTATCCTGTCAGAGCTTGAACAGCTATAGTCTGTCCAAGCAAAGAAGACATTCTGTCAAGACGGGAAAACGACTCCAGCTCGGTCAATATTGGTTCAAAATTGATAAATTTGGTCTCAAATTGTAGATCAGAATATTTTCTACAATTTGAGACCAAATTTATAATTTTTGAACAAATATTGACCGAGCTGCAGTCATATTCCTACCTTGCCAGAATGTCTCTTCTGCTTGGAGCAAAATTCTTAGCTCAATTCTTTGTTAGTTAGCAATTATATAATTGTTTAAAATTCTTTTAAATCTATCCATTAAGTTGATGTATTCCTCCTTAATTTTCTCCTTAATCAGCTGTAGCCTACTCACTCACATCTTTTTCACGAGCGCGATCCCTGAGCACTTGCAGCGCTGTCTCGGGTTGACCACGTGACACAATCACAGTTGACTGTGCCTTCATAATTCCCGCCTTCTGCCAGGCGATCTGCTCAATCCGGTCGCCGAGGAGTTTGGTGTGGTCCAGGCCTAGCGATGTGATGCCAACAATTGGTGTATTACTATAGGTCAAATGCGCTAAATTACTACATATCAAGTGGTTTACATAACTAGACGTGCAATTCGTGTATTAATGTAGGTCAAATAAGTTAGGTTAGATTAAAACAGGTCAAATTACTTATTCAACTATCTCAACCACACAATGCATGAATTGTACTTGCAGAATAAATAAGGGAAAAGCACCAGTAGTGGCCACTGTTTCAGTAGTGGCCACTTGAATGGTTTTTTTTTTTACGGATTTTATGCCTCCAAATGGGTTCTAAACCTGATAGAAACTTAGCTCATACTATTTAGCAGCTAAATAGTTCAAGTAGGAGCTCGCAGAATATCATCAGAGATTTTTAGAGGAATTTATTGTCGCCATTTCACTCAAATACATAGTTTCAGTAAGATGTTCAGTTTTCTCTTAGACGTTTCAGTAAGAAGGCATGCATACAAATTGTTGTATTATGACTAGAAAGTCTGAAAATTTCGTTATTTCTGGTGTTACATTCATTCCCCAGAATGTTTAGATGTTGTTTAGAAGGTTTCTAGCCAAATACAGCTAATATTTTGGCGTAAAAGGAGACTGGCCACTACTAGAGCAAGAAACCGTGTATAATCTAGTAGATTATTAGATATCTAGTAGATTATAGATATCTACCCAATAGACTATAAAAAATTCCTTAAAGATGACCACTACTGGTGCTTTTACCTTATATTAGGAATAAAACGAATTGTACAAGCAATTTTGTGCAAACAATTATTCTAGGAAATGTTTCTAAACCTGTTAACTCGAATACGTAGCTCATACATATACAACATGGATTGCACTCGGATGAGTGACCAGAATGTGACCAAGGCGAGTGGAAACTACCCTCACGTGTAGCTCCCCACCAAAAATGCCACATGCGTATATTTTTATACATATACAAAAATTATAAAATGGTATAAACATGAAAACGGTGAATAGAATATATATTTTTAAACCAACCTGAATATATTGGTGCAATCATTCTCGCCACCTATGCCAACCTCGATTACAGCGACATCTACTTTCTCTGCTAGAAACACGTGAATTGCCATAACTGTCAGGAAGCCAAAGTAGAAAGGCATTGATCCGTTGTATTCATCCTGTAGGACAATTAAAAATGTTCATTGAATCAAGTTATAAACACGAATTGGGTTTATTTCTGATTGTTTTGGTATAAAAAAATGTTGTAGGATTACAATAAACTAACTTATAACGGTTCAAAAACAATCCGTTCTTTTTGCGCCACTCTGTTCTATATTCGATGCAACTTCCGACTCTGTGTAACATGTATAATATGAAGAATACAATTATAAGGTAAGTCACAATTAAGAATTCATCACTTAATGAATTCCAAGTACGGTAAAAAATTTACTAAGTTCTTCAGTTCTTTCAGTAACCTTTTCACGATCCTAGGAACGGAGAGTTGTCATTACTCCGTTATTACAAGGCACCGGTGAGTTGTTATAAGGCACCGATATAGCATAGACTTGAAGAATTGAATAGGCTATTCTAACTTAAATTCAAGTTAGCAAAGGTTGTATTTGCATTAGTCAAGTCCCTTACTTTTGGTTGAGTTGTACAGTTTAAAGGCTTTGTTTACCGTCGAACTTCATTCAATAAAATAATCTCAAACTGAAGAGCTGAATTGAAAGGACCTGAAATTCCCTATTTGAGTGTCCAACTCACTATTATAGAGCTGAATGCCCATCTATAATAATGTCTTTCTAATGTTTTTCATCCTCGAATTCTCCTTGCTCTTGTAAATTCAAGTTCAAGTTGTAAATTTAAGTTCACGTTCTAATAAATAATTGGAGATTATTGTCGATGGCCTCATTGTACTGACAGTTCAACCAAGTTAACCTGTAAATTAGAACTGTAACTAAAACGATAACACGACAAATTAAACCTAATACTAACTTTACTGGCTTCCAGTTTCCGGTAAACGTGCCAAAAGTGTTTGACAAACTTGTCCTCAGATATCGGCAAGCCATCAATGCGTATCCGTTCGCGGACGGCGACAAGGTGGGGCGACGAAAAGAATCCCGTCCTATAGCCGTGATGACGCAAAATGGACTCGCAGTAGGCACAGGTTGAGCCTTTGCCCTTGGTGCCCGATACGTGGATTACGCTCAGGTCGGTCTCTAGGGTGTCCGGGTTTATGCCGGTTCTGGAAAGAAGATTATAGATACTAGTTCGAGTCTACTCTACCATAGCTCCCTTTAATAGAGGACCATGGCCTGATAAGATGGCAACATGAGTAAATAAATAAAGTTTATTTGCAATCGGGGCTATATCCCATACAAAGCGTTACAAACACATGTGTCACAGTCAAAAATCATGCATACAAACAATACAACAAATCACGTAAAATATTTACATGGATCAATTCAATGTAATAACGTCAAATTAAAAAATTTAATTGTATAAATAACAATTTATTGTCCATAATATGTTGACTCAACCTCTTAACCTGTTATGCTTGATATCTCTGATCTCGTTCTAACTGCTTCCACGGTGAAATTATAGTTTATTTTGTCTACACTCAAGTTGGACAAGAGCACCATTGCTTTATCTTCGTCATTAACAATATTCTTCATAAATTTGGCAATGAATTGTCTTATTATGTGATTATACATTGGACAGAGCAACATGAGTATTATAGGGCTGGATTTATTACTACAATAATAACAGTTTTAGAATTAATTGATTATTTATGTTAAAAACTAATGAGATGATAATTATGTTGGTTTATTATTGATTGTGAAGTAATTACCGTATGTGAGAGTTGAGTTGAAAGCAATACTATTATAAATGATAGTTTGAAATGTTTGATGACAAACTAATGGAAGAGTGAGATATGTTTAAAAATAAGAGGAATATAGATATACAATATCTCACCTTTTCAAGAATATCTTGCATTCCTCTTGACTCTGCTTGGAAGCGCCTGTTTCAACTTTTTTTGTGCATTCTTTCAAATTAATTACATTCGACTGCAGGCAATTGAGTAGCGTGATAGCGTCCTGAAAATCATTGAATTTTAATTTAGGACAATTTTGAAACCTCAATTTCTTTGGGAAAAACATAATTATCGCAAATAAAACTTAGGCCTACAACTAATTCTAAAACTCACCGAATAACTCATTTCTATGATGAGTTATTTACAATGACAAAACTCAGACTAATGAAACGTGGTGTTTATCAATATACTACTTCGCATTAGCAATTTATTATGGTTATGTAACTGAAACTAAAGAATTATATTGTGGTGGGAGTACAACGTCAGAATTCGACCAATGTTATCAATGAAGAGATAACAGAATATAGTAATTAGCAAATTACACATTCGGATATTTTTAGTATCATTATATATTTAGTAGATTGGTCAATCAACGTAGCTAATAGACCAATAGTTATCTAAATGAATTTATAGTATTTCTAATAGATAATTTAGTACAGTGCTGCATATTGAAATTTTTATAGTTAAAACATGTATTTATTTAATGTGAGAGTTAAAGTGTGGTAAAAGTTCTATGTATTTACTATTATTCATCACTTATCTATGTCTTGAATGGTCTTATATTCATCATATTTGTTTGAATGTTTTTAACGCACTGAATGATTTAAAAATTAATTTAAAAATTAATAGCTCACAGTGAATAATTTCTGATATTATGCTGATAAAAATAAGATTTTTTCTTTTAAGTGAGATGATAAGACCAACTTAAATATAGGGCTACTAATTTTTTGGTTTTCAATGGTACAACAGCCCAAGAAGGGCCTAGGCCTACCAGCTGGTTGCCAGTTTAATATTCACTTGACTATACAGTCCATCCAAGCAAAGAAGACACCCCGGTAAGACGGGGAAACGACTCCAGCCCGGCCAATACTGGCCCAAAAGCCATAAATTCTTGAACAAAACCCTCAGTCCCCGAACAAACACCGACTGAGCCGAAGCCATCCCCTTCACCCCGCTAGAATACCCTCTCCGCCCGGACAGACCATACAGCAAGAGAATAATCTTAACAGGTTAGAGGTAACGTGTGGTTAGCACGTTGATCCTCTCAACCATAAGCCAGTCTTCACAACCAAGGGCTTCTGGCATTGTTATAAAAATACAGTAAATTTCTAGCGTCCGAACTACCATTCCACCGAGTCCTTGGAATTCGTGAACCACCGTGGGTCAGGGGATTGAGGGGGGAATTAGGGGGTTGAACAACAACAGTTCTAATTTTGCTTCTCAGACGTTACTGGGATCAGGGTTCGATTCCCGGAACACAAAAAATTGTGTGCACAACAGTACAAGTTTGTCGAAAGAACCTTGCCGTTAAAGGGTGTAAGTGCCAATTGAAAAATTAGTTCATTCAAGATGAAAAAACCTGTTGATTGAATAATTAATTATAGCTTCAATCTGACAAGCAGACCAGACAGGCCAAAAAATTATTGGAATAGTAGGCTAAAGATAAGGGACTTATTATAAAAACTCCAATCCCTGTATCAGGAACCAGGGCTAAATTTATAGAACTCATATCCTGCTAAGTCAATAACATGATAAATTCATACTACCTTCTTGATATCAGCAGGCAAGTTGTTATGTAAGGAGAACATCACATACCTTGTATTCTGTTGTCTTTTCATTACAAAAAGGACTTCTAGAAAAAAATCGTTCAATATTTTGTATCTCAGTCGTCATTCTTGGTAGTCCCGCTAACAGCTTACGAGGAAATAATGAAATTGACATTGCCATTGCTGAACTTATTAATATAACCTGATTCCCGCGATTGAAAAACGTGTTCTATCGAATGCCATTGCCAAGTCGACGATCGATCTTTTCATCGATAGACACCTCAAATCGAGTATCGATAAAATAAATATATCGATCTTTACCCCATGATGATTTTTTTTTTTAGTAAAATCAAAATGAACAAAATTCAAGATTGAAAAGTATGGAAAAATAAATCGATCTTATCAATTCGAACCTATGACTCGTCATCATCAGACTTTATAAATTATTTTTAAAAAGTTGAAGGAGTAATTTTGTACTTCCTGTTCCTTTTTCAAAATTTGTAGGTTATGTTTTCAAAATTCATTTCCTGTACGAGTGTACATGTGTGCTTTATGTACAAGTGTAGTGTACAGTCATGTACTTTTTATTTTGCTCCTAAGAATTTTAGTGGACAGTGGTATCAAGTCAATTTATACGGCTTT
Organism: Sogatella furcifera; assembly: GCA_017141385.1. Classification (NCBI taxonomy): domain Eukaryota; kingdom Metazoa; phylum Arthropoda; class Insecta; order Hemiptera; family Delphacidae; genus Sogatella; species Sogatella furcifera. The sequence continues at coordinate 33,681,341 of CM029552.1, read as the reverse complement.
AAGATAAATTATTGAAGGATCCCTCGGTTACAGAGTCAATTTATAACTGATAAAAGTCCAATAACAGTATAACACGTGAGTATTGTTGTAGTGTAAACTAGCCTTCAAATATATGAGGTGGAATTCCACGCATTCTTTATTGGGTAGCATATAAATAAATATTTTGTTCATATCCATTTGTCCGATTGTCCCCCTAGCGAGGGGACGCTAAAGCTAATTTGAGTCATCTATTCTTCAGAGAAGTAAAGATGCTATTATCTACTACAAGTATGAGTCTTCTTGTAACAGCTGCTAAATTATTTGAGCTTAACGGCTTGTTCACACCAGAAAAAAGTACCAAATTAGTCCAGTACCAGTACCTAGAATCATAAGCTACATTTAGTAGATTGTCTTTGCTAGTACCACAGAGGAGGGAATAGGGTGTTCTCCCTCCTCTTTGCTAGTAGGCTACCTTGTGTGTACGACATTTTGGGTATGAGTGAAGTGGACTTGTTCATGAAATTTTGAAATGTGAACAAATCCACACTAGGTTTTTTTAGAAAATTGACAGGTGTGGATAAACTATTCACGTGATGTCATTGGCTTAGCAAAATCCATCCAAGTTGATTAATTCAGGGTTTTCATTAATTCCCATCTCTGTCAGGCCAATCTAATAGCGGTCTGTAAAACAACGGCTTAGCTGAGACTGTTCCGTTAAGATCTTGTGGACCAACCGTCGACTGTCCTGATAGAGTTGAGCGTAATTGACTGTCTTTCACTTCCACAAATCTAGCTACTTTTCCTATAGGCTACATCAAGAGACAAAAATAAGTTATAGCTAGTAACTTATTGCCAACAAATACGTAAGTTCGCGAATAACTTGATTACAAAAACGAAACAGTTTGGTAAGGTTGCTCTTAGTTCAATATGCTCTCTGACTTTCCTTGATGCCTTGTTGCCTTCTTCCTCATATATTATCCGCAGAACCAACATGCCATCTGGGATCGGATCAATGATGTTACTGTCTATGCCGAGAGCTAGGAGGAAACCTAGCCTTCTTTGGAACCTTGTCACTATTCATATGATTAGCCCTATATTATTAATATTTTATAACCTTCACAATGTATTATCATTTTTTTTCTCACCAGGTCTCTTAATACCAACCACGACAATGGAATCTGTTATCGTCTTGGAATCCAATTGCGAAATGAAACCCCAGCTTAGCGACCAAGAGCTGACCCAGTTGGAAAAACAAAACACCCGCATGGTATCACAGTTTATGGCCGATAAAATTGAGCGTGAATCACGTAAACATTGGGATCTATTCTACAAACGAAACGAGACTAGATTCTTCAAAGATCGCCACTGGACCACTAGAGAGTTTGTTGAGCTAGCCGAGTGTGATAGTGAAGAAAGAACTGTTTTATTCGAAGTTGGGTGTGGAGTGGGTAACCTGATGTACCCATTACTCGAGGATGGGTTGAATTTGTTCGTTTATGCTTGTGATTTATCTCCTCGTGCGGTGGAATTTGTCAAAAATCATAATCATTTCTCCGAGGAGAGAGTTAAAGCCTTCCAGGCTGATATAACCGATGATGATCTAACCTCTAATGTGCGAAAAGAATCAGTGGACATTGTAAGTCTGATATTTGTTTTGTCCGCCATTCATCCTGATAAACATGCAGCTGTTTTGAAGAATCTGCTGCCTGTGATTCGACCTGGGGGAAAAGTTATATTCAGAGACTATGGACTGTACGATATGACGCAGTTGAGGTTCAAGCCCGGACATAAGATTGCTGATAACTTCTACATGCGTCAAGACTGCACAAGGTATGTATGAAATTGGATTGAGATATACTAATTGTTATCAAATTTCTATTGTATTGGAAATTGGAGTTTGAAATTACAGTACTCTCGGAGTAAGTTATTTGTTTCAGTACAAGATTTTTCGGTATCAAATAGATAGAACAATCAACGTTGTTTATTATATTTATTTGTACTTGAGAATGAATCTAATAACACCGAAACATGTAGTGCTAAAATAAATACTTCAAGACTAAGAGTAATAATGTGATTTATTATTTTTCATTTCCAATTATTAATAGTACCTAATTCCTTTTACTGCATCAATGACCAGTGAACTGGATAGATGACGTCACGTAGCCCTCAAAGACATATTTAGATCAGAATTGACCAGGAAACATTCGGCTTTACAATTTATAATTTTTGAACCAATATTGGCCGAGCAGGAGTAATTTTCCCGTGCCAGAATGTCTTCTTTACTCGACCAGACTATACACGTATTAATATATTTTTGTTTTACTGATAGGCAAATATTGAAAATTCATAGATTCTATGTTTGATATTTGAAGATTCAGTAATTCAGACGAAAGATGATCCAATTTCAAACAGAATATTAATTTTTGTGTTTCAGAAGCTATTTCTTCTCCATCGAGTACTTGGAAAAGTTGGTTATCGATTGTGGATTTGAGGTGAAGTCGAACTCTTACGTATACCGACGCACAGTTAATAAAAAGGAGGATATTGATGTTCCTAGGCGGTTCGTGCAAGCTGTTTTTGTGAAACCAACATTAAAATCTTGAAGCAATTAGCCTACTTGAAAGATGGTGATGTGAAATGATTCAATGCACTGGGCTTGGTAAGTGAAAATATTATTGTTTTCAATTTAAGTTTTTCTTTTAATTACTGTATATGAATTTTAGGCCTTTTTCGATCGTCTTACCTTCATTATTTTTATTCCGGAAATGTATATTCTGTTTGACCAAAGAAGACATTCTGGCAAGGTGGGAAAATGATTCGAGTTCGGTCAATATTGGTTAAAAAATTATAAAGTAAGTCTCACATTGGAGGGCAGAATGTTTCCTACAATTTGAGACTAAATTTTTGATTTTTGAACCAATATTGACCAAGGAGGGACTTTTCCATTATTTGCTTGGCCAGACTAAATATATTGAATTTTGGTCAATTGGACCTTGGTGGTCTACCGCTATTGTTAACATCATGGATAAGCTATGATTCGAAAATTGATTCATAGTGAGATAGAAAATGTATCATTAAATATTACTATCGGTCTTTCCATGATTAATTTTGTTGAGATTCTTTCCTCACCTAATAGTAAAATCAATTCTATTACATAGACTAATAACGTTTCTGGAGTTCAACTTATTTGAATCTAAAACAACTCGTTCAGAATAAAACCTAGAAAAATATTTTAAAATTTTTACATTCCTACTTCTAAGTTGCAAAATGATGAAATCGTAGTGCATTTGATGACTGTCTCAATGACAGTCAACATGAGAATAAAATTAATGCACAATGTATAGTCTGCTAGTAAATTTCAAATTTAAATTAACGTAAAGTTAAATATTAATTTTCCTCATTACACTGGTAAAAGCAACATGGTTAGGTTGCATTTGGTAATGTAAGTTGGTTGTTAATTTTTGTAATTTTAATTCCTAGTCTCAATAAATTTTTCTCTAATTTTTTTCTTGAGCAGACTGTACAGTGCTTCTGATTGCAACAACTCAAGTTTTTTAGAATACAAACCGTACCTATTGTACAATATCCTCAATACAAATAACAGTACAAATTGTTGATACAAATTTAGTATCTCTTGCGATGGAAAGTCATGTAATGCGTTATTTGTCCATGATGATAATTGAAATATATGAAAATATCAATGATATCATTATTAGCTCTATCTGAGGCAAATTTTTGTAAGAGATTTCTAAAGATTGTTTGTTACTAGTACTGTGATCCTAATGATTAAGACTGATACTACATTATTTATTACTCCTATATTATTTTGATTCTTAGTCAAGTTCATGTAAGTAATGATATTATGGTTTCGATCCAGTTCTTGAATACATTGACTTTGTCTATGATGATAATTCAACTGATGAAATGTTAATGATATCCTTATTAGCTCTATCTGAGTCAAATTCTTTGTAAAAAATTTCACATTCTATTCACGATGACTTTAGACAAAATGAACAAACGTTTTGCTTTTGTGTGCATGTACTTAAATGACGAAATGACTTTAAAAGTGGACTTTTATCGAAATTCAAAACCTGAAAAATCGCGGAAATATTACTTTCTTTTGTATATCACTTCTCTCACAATCATAGGTTGTAGTGAAAATAAAGTTTTTTATATCAAAATGACAAGGAGAATTCGAGCTTTCTAATGGTTTTTGAATTATCTATATCCGACCAATAATCATGTTTCAATTGATGAATATGTTTGTCAATGTCGAGTCTACTCGAACAGAAAACATGAAATTTTCGATGATCTAGAAACTTTTTTGTTTGAAAAAATAAGTGGGTGGTGAAAACGAGAAAGTTGTTCAAGAAAAAATTATTTTTCCAAATGTCGAAAATAGTCGGAAGATCGTAATTTCTCGGGTGGAAGGGGTTTTCGTCAACTTAGATTGCGCCGACTATAAGTGAGTTCTGATCCAACTATACTGTCTATAGCTCTGTCTACAGTTCTGAATAGTTGAATCAATGGCTCCAACACGACACAGAAAACATGATAAATGTTTGATAAAGTGTGTCCAAGCAAAGAAGTTTGCCTATTTGTTAACTATTTTTCTATTGTGAATTGTCAATTATATGATTCTTTTTGTATATTTCAGGAACCGGTTTGTAATAAGAGCGCTGTAAGTATCATTAACATTTTTATAAATTTGATCTCATTGAACCACTTCTCCAACTTTACTTTATTTATTATAGATATAATCGTAGAACTGTGTTCTCATATTCAAGTTATTTATTTCATATTGTAATGTTTTTTATTGATGTAATTAATTTTTATTTCATATTGATGTATCTTATATGTGTGTGTGTGTGTGTGTGTGTGTGTGTGTGTGTGTGTGTGTGTGTGTGTTTGTGCGAATAAATGAATTGAAATTGTACTATCCACATCCAGATTTCAGATTGTATCAATATTGATGATGATTATGTATATAGGCTATACCAGTAGTCTGTCCAAGAAAAGAAGACATTCTTACAAGATAGGGAAATAACTCCAGCTCGGTCAATATTGGTTCAAAAATTATAAATTTGATCTCAAGTTGTAGATCAGAATGTTTCCCAAATCAATAATTTTTGAACCAATATTGACCGAGCTGGAGCCATTTGCCCGTCTTACCAGAACGTCTTCTTCGCTCGGACAGACTGGCGTTTGGCAAATGATTGTCATCAATTTTCAGCCCTGTACTAAATTTGTGTTTTGAACGTTTCACATTGATGGCCTGATATTGATTGAATTGATTTGCAGTCAAAATCGGATCGCTGCGGTTTCGCTAAGGTTGGCAGAGCTCGTGGGCCAAATTGCCCACGAGCAGGCAGTGGCGGGGCAGCAGAATGTGGAGACGCTGTGGCTCGAAGGCGAAAGGGTCGACCTGGCCAGGCAACTCCACGTCATGAGATTACGGCACATGCCTGGCCAGGCCCCTCTGGAGCTGCGACAGCTCCAGATTACGCAAGAACAACAACGCCTTCGAGCCAGCCGCCGGGCAGCAGAAGATCGAGCTGCGGCGGCTCAGCGTTCTCTGCAGCAGCTGCGGCAGCAGCAGGGAGAGCTGAGGGGCCAGCTGGCGCAGTTGTTACCACGTGAGTAGAATATCAGTTGCCACTTACTAGTAGGCTAAAGCTAGGTACAGTCTGTCCAAACAAACAAGGCGTTCTGGGAAAATGACTCTAGCTCGGCTAATATTGGTTCAAACATCATGAATGTAGTTTCAAATTCTAGTGCAGAATGTTTTCTTCAATTTGGCGCCGTACTTGAAATTTCTAAACCAATATTGACCCATCTGGAGTCTTATTTCCATCTTGCCAGAATGTCTTCTCTTCTTGAACAGGCTATAGCTGCTCCTAGGAAGCAATTATAAGATGGACTATATCTTTCAATATAATATTATTATTATTATCTTTCAATATAAATTTAGTTAGAGATTACTGCATTGGTTTCATTTGCTACTTATCAGCGGCTATCTTGCTAGCAGATGCTAAAATATCTCGGGCTTCACAGAAGTAAGCTGGCTTGAAGGGAGTTATGGTTGAATGTCACTAATTTATAATTTGTACTATAATACAGTTGAATGTTATTCATTCTTTATTATTGTATTGAAAGTAGTGGTAGTATTGTATTAAGGTTGAGTGGTAGAAAGGACTTCCTAGTCCTAACTCCGCCCAATAAAGAGTATTTTCATTTCATTTCAAAGTACCGTAATAGATAATCTAGTATGATGCATTATTAATTCGAGCATTGATTGCGATTTCATATTGAGTAGGGGGAGTGTAGGAACATTGGGTCACTTTTTTTCTTTCACCTGTAAATCAGTGTTGAAATAACTTTTTCATTTTTTCAATTCTATAAAATATAAGTGGCTTGAAGGTTACCTCAATGCCACTTATTGTCATTTCCCAAGCTTTTTTATTGATGTAATTAATTTTTATTTCATATTGATGTATCTTATGTGTGTGTGTGTGTATGAGTGTGTGTGTGAATAAATAAATTGAAATTGTACTATCCACATCCAAATTTCAGATTTCAGATTGTATCAATATTGATGATGATTATGATGATATATAGGCTATACCAGTGGTCTGTCCAAGTAAAGAAGACATTCTTACAAGGTAGGGAAATAACTCCAGCTCGGTCAATATTGGTTCAAAAATTATAAATTTGATCTCAAGTTGTAGATCAGAATGTTTCCCAAATCAATAATTTTTGAACCAATATATTGACCGAGCTGGAGCCATTTTCCCGTCTTACCAGAACGTCTTCTTTGCTCGGACAGACTGGCGGTTGGCAAATGATTGTCAACAATTTTCAGCTCTGTACTAAATTTGTGTTTTGAACATTTCACATTGATGGCCTGATATTGATTGAATTGATTTGCAGTCGAAATCGTATCGCTGCGGTTTCGCTTCGGTTGGCAGAGCTCGTGGGCCAAATTTCCCACGAGCAGGCAGTGGCGGATCAGCAAGATGTAGAGACCTAATGGCTCGAAGGCGAAAGGGTCGACCTGGCCAGGCAACTTCACGTAATGAGAATGCGGCACATGCCTGGCCAGGCCCCTCTGGAGCTGTCAATTTCATGTAAGTAATGATATTATGGTTTCGATCCAGTTCTTGTATACATTGACTTTGTCTTTGATGATAATTCAGCTGATGAAATGTTAATGATATCCTTATTAGCTCTATCTGAGTCAAATTCTTTGTTTAAAAATTTTCACATTCTATTCACGATGACTTTAGACAAAATGAACCAACGTTTTGCTTTTGTGTGCATGTACTTAAATGACGAAATGACTTTAAAAGTGGACTTTTATCGAAATTCAAAATTGTTTGTGATTATTAAGTGATAATTAAATTATGATTATTATGATTATGATAATGATTATAATTAAATTATGATTATTAAATTATATTATTAAGTGAAAGTGGACATTGTGGATAGACATATAACCTACTTATCCTTTGCTTAAAATACTTGGAAACCAAGTCGCAATTGTAAAGAAAGAATAAAGAATGTTAATATGGGGTGGCTTCCTCAGCCACAAGAGAACATGGCCTATAAATAACATAGCGTAGACACGTCATAGCATTGGCAATGCGTCTACTACTTTTCTTCTAGATTGTGTTGTATCGTTGCTATGGATTGTCATCGCAACAGGAAGCCTGTTATGAGATGGTTTTGAGCAAGTTCATGATTTTATTGAAATTTGTCTATTATTATAATTCAACTCTAGAGATTATAAATATCAATGACACCTATCAAACCCTATCTGAGACAAATTCCTTGTTTGGATAATAATAATACTTAGATTGTTTTTGTAAATTAAGAAAATACTCTGATATTTCTCATGTAGCTCATAAATAGATTGATAGATACATAGATAGATAAATGCCTTTATTTACACTTAGTTAACAATTTACAAAAGTTTTGTGGGCGAAGTTGAGGCATGCAAGCCCTCTCTTCCACTTAACCCACAATAGCGGTGATTGTTGCCATGATATGTTTTCAGACACACGTTCTTTTAGTCTATGATGATTATTTAACTCATGAAATATCAATGATATCCTTATTAGCTCTATCTGAGACTTGAAGCGTGTAAATATTGTATTATATTCAATGAATTTATACTATTTTTAATGAAGATTACATTTTTTCTTCCAACTTCTGTGTCTAGCTCTTCAAATGCTCATTAACATTGGAAAATTTTATGATTATTTAAGATGTTGTGACACAGTTGAACTATCAACTCAATAGTGTTTGAGATACTGACCTGTTTGTAATAGAGAACCTTCTTGATTTGCCCGTGATGAAAAAATAATTCAAGTGTTGAAAATTTGTGATTTCCTTATTAGCTCTATCTGAGACAAATCAAGTAGTGATCTTTATCATATGCGTTGTATTAAGTGCGATTACTTTTAATATTTATCTCATTATTATTGTATCATTTTCTAGTATTACAATAATTAAAAACACTGAATATCAATGATAAAAGTTCTAATTAGGTACTCCATTATTAGACCTGGTGCCAAAAATGAAGGCGATTTCGTTTGTTCCTTGTGCGGTCCAAAAGTTGATGTCTGTAAATAGCCTGTGTAACTGTACCGGACCAGTTGACTAGAGAATAGAGTTACGAATATACTCTAGTCAGCTGGTCCAATTACTGGCTAGTAATGGGAACATACAAGTAACTGACAAAACCACCTAAATTCTTGGCGCTAAGACATTTCAATGTCTTATGTTTTTAAAATACTATATCCTTTTTATATTCATTTTTATAAAATTAGTTTTAAACCTTTTATAATTATTTTCTGCAGATTAACTCGGTACAATAATATGGGCGAATTCTATTCAACACGGGATGATGCAGTTACTGCCACGTGAGACCTAGGCCTACTTTTATGAAGCTGGAGCTCTTCACTTCCACTAGGACTGAATTGGGTAATTGAATAATTCAATAACTTATTATTGTTAATTCATCATTCATTGAAATGCTCATTCTTTCTTGTAACTAAACAGGTCGAAATTTATGATTTATTAATTATTAAAATTTAATTTATTATTTGAATACATTTTCAATACATTAAATTCGGGCAAGTAACCTAGCTCAAGTAAATTTTGTATGAATAATTATTTCATTGGTTTTCGATTTTCAAAGAAGTCAGCTTTAAAAATACGATTTACTAAATGTATCTATTTCATGACTTGAATTTTACATTGTATCAAATTTAATGGAATTTTGTATCTTTTTGAATGTATCAAATTGAAGACAATATTGAACTGTGACCATTACTATGCTAAAATATAGAAATTAAAATCGCAGCACTTTTTTGAGATTCATTATTTAGACCCAACATGTTTCGTTTTCAATGTTTGTCTATTAACATAATTAGTCCTGGACAAAAAGGGGCTATTACTTTATCCTATTTCTAATTTCTGAAATTTGCATATTTGTTTTCAAAATTTATGTTTCTGTATTTATTGTGTAGACATTGACAATGGACGATGTGTGAAATGTCAATAATAAATGAATTTCTGTATTCAATGATGATAGTAAAACTTATTGAATCTCAATGATTTTGCATGTTATTAGCTCTATCTGAGAATACTTTTCAGAACATTACATGATGATGGATTGTTCATTTTGGGAGTTTAATAAATTTTGAATTATTTCCAGGAGTATTTGGAATGGAGCTTGATTGTATGGAATACAGTCAAGTGGAAATACTATTGTTTCATTTCATCATGGACTTGAAGAAACTTGTTGCTTTTGAATATTGATGGTGAGATGAGTTCCATTGGGAATAGTTTCAATTGAATTTATTTGCTTGTTATCAGTTGAGTGTTTAGATTCTATTTTCAATATCTGACCGACTTCTTATTTCAAATTTTAACTGCTATAATTACAGCATTGTAGAGAAACAATTACAGTATTGTATTTGGTTTCGTAAGTTAATAAATTTTATTTCAGTTAACATCTCATTTGAAATTCATTTACTCCACCTTCACTTTACTCTCCTCACTTAGAGATTGTACAGCACGAGATTAAGTTGCGAATAATTTATGACGGAATATTACATTTCAAGTTAGCAATTTATTCCATCAATGCTATCTTTATTATGATATTCAGGATAAAACGTTTCAAGTCTGCAATTTATGTAATATACAATGTTGTGATATTCCAATTCAGAATAGAAGAGCTGTTTTAGTAGTTTTGATGATAAATCAGTTACAGGTTAATAAAATTAATATTCTTATTGATATCCTCTTTTATTTTTTATTAAAATCACTTGATTGGATTGTAGCCAATTGTAGACATTGTGGATTGTAGCTATTGAAGTTGTTTTACTTCGCTCAGACCTTTATAGTACTGAACACGTTATAGACTGAATAAGCTGTTTGCATAACCTGGAAATTACAAAAGTGTTTTGTAATATTTTTCTCCATTGAGTCATATTTTACATTGAAGAGTAGAGGCCGCGAGGTTTAACATGAACCCTAGCGCCCCTCAAACAGTAAGAGAGTGACTGGTAGGGATGGGAGTTTATCCCTCACAAATCATTCGCTCTCACTCTGGGTGCATACTGTCAGGTAAAAAACTTTCGGCCTACCTTCCCATCAACTGTCCTCTCCTATAGAATATTAATAATTTGTCTAAACCTATGTTTTCACCACAGATTGTAAAGCAGACTCGATGTGGAAGTATCGGCTGCTCGTAACAAACTGACCAAACTCTTACCCCCACCCTTGAAGTTTCAGTGTTCTGTCTTCTGTAATGAGATTCGAGGGTTCATGTTAAACCTCGTGGAGAGCTACCCATAAGGATAGGTTCCACTCACAATCTGGTCACCCATCCGAAAGCAGATCATAATAATTGTGACTTAGCATCACAATCACATAGCGACCGCCTTCACTGAGCAAACAGGCACGCCACGTACCGTAAGTCTCATACAATATTGGTAAATGAATGTTCTAAATGAAGTAAACAAAATGTTGATATTCTATAACTATAGTTAGGCCCATTCTACACGGGCGTAGGAAACGCGGCGTTGACGTCGCGTCGGCAACGCGTGCTCGACAGAACACATTGTGTTAGATGGGCTTGTCTACACGGGCGTGATAAACGCGCGCCCATTTAACACAATGGTTTCTGTCGAGCACGCGTTGCCGACGCGACGTAAACGCCGCGTTTCCTACGCCCGTATAGAATGGGCCTTAAGGCATAGTTTTACCCAAGGATACTAAAACACTACATGTATTCTAGTATCCGTGTTTTTTTTTGTGATGGTGATGCCCAAATGGGCTTTTGGGCCTACCCAACTCTAGGGTTTAACCCTACTCTAGTCTTCAGAATACACTAGATTTATATTCCAGACTATTGGGCTTTTATTCATTCTATTACCATGAAGAATGAAGATTAACAAACCTGTAGAAATATATTGAGATCGATATCATAGATGCCAGACGCGGAAAGTAAAAAGTTGGAGGCCGATTGAATTTGAAAAATATTTAGAATTTTCTTTTGGTTTGAGTTGAAGCCATACCAGTCAACACTGTAGAGACTTTTCTTAACATTATTGCTCTGAAACAGTATCAAATAGTAATTGAAAAAATAAGATAATATTGTATCTAGTTGGTATATCTGACGCCAAATTGTGTGGCGATTTTGTCTGTCTCGTAACCAGTTTATTTCAAACACTTCCGAATATTGCGTATAGGTGTTGTAACCTAACAGCTGATGTAAAGCATCTATTGTCTTTTGATTTCAAAATAATCATCTAGGCCTAACTAAATGACAACATCAGCTGTAGGAGCGTACAAGGAGCTGACGATACCGCCTAACTTGTTGCGTCAGCTATACAGGGTGTTTCAGGAGGAGAAGAGACGCAGCTGATTCCTTACAAGTAGACAAAAGTTCCATGACGTTCTTTGTTACTGAGATAACAATGGCGGAAATTTATATTTATTGAAAATATATTAAATAATTTTTTGAGGCTGAGTGAGGTTCTAAAATAATCAATTCCTATTGATAAATTATCTGAGGAATAATGGACATTCCAGGTCTGTAATTGATAGGTTATTGAGATAATTGAAAAATATGCCGCCATTTGAGCTTCTTCTATAACTGGATAAGGAATCATAAAATTGTATTTTATTAATGGAAGTTGAAAAGTAGCCAGGATAGTCTAAGAAAAAGTTAAATGGTGGCGATGTGTAAAATGACCCAAATCTCAGAAATAGCGATCAAAAATCACAAAATCGCTACTAAACACAAATTCATCACTTTTGTCAATTTCGCGATTTTTGATTGCCATTTCTGAATTTGGGTAAGATACAATCGCCCATTCAAATTTTTCTTAGAATCCGGCTCTCCAACTTCCATTATTAAAAATACATTTTATGATTCATTATCAGTTATAAATTGTTGAAAAGTAGCATATAATTATCTCAAAACCGTTTGTAAGATTCATTGATTCAGCTAATTACATATTGATTATTAAACCACACTAGAGTCTCTAAAATTAGAAACAATTAATATATTTTGAAACAAATTGTTATCTCAACAAAGCGTTTTTGGGTTTTATTTTTTGAACTAGGCCAACCTGGCCGACAAACTGACCTCTTCAGCTAACATAGATCCACAGTAGGTGAAACAGAAAATGTTGAGAATTTCAAATATGAATATCGTTAAAAATTTTATTCCATCAACAGAGAATAAGGTGTCCATCTGAAAGAAAAATTGAGAAATTTTGATTCATATTAGTTTCAATTTTGATTATTGTAGTAGGCCTAGTTTCCAATTTAGTTGTGAAATTGAGAGTTTTTTATAAGCACAACTTTGGTGAATAAGCTTTCATAAATTAATTATTTCTATCTTGTGATGATTCCTCAATCGCGGGGAGAAGGGTTTTTGTCAAGATAAAGGATTTTAATGCATGAATGAGTATTAATTTTCAGCTAGTAGGTTTTGTACTTCTCAGTAACGACTACTCTATGTCTATGCATTTAGTAGAGCAGCTCACGTCTTGGCAAAACCTCTTCTTTCTGCAACTTTACAATAAGTTTTTCGTAAAAGTTTGAACAGCTTTGTAGCATAGACTAAGTATATCTACTACTCCACTAAGCACTACTATTTATCTACGGTCGTAGTATTTGTTGAAAAAACAGTATAAAATTATAATTTGTTAGAAATTGAATTTAACGTAATAGTACATTACGCCACAAGCCTGGGAAGGAAAAGTTCACGGTATGAGGATAGTTTCCCGGGCGAGGCTTGCCGAGCCTGGGAATAATTCCAAATACCATAAAAAACTTCCTGGTCGAGTTGTGTATAATTTTTTTCGCTACACTTCAAATAAATATTATCAATCTAATTTCATGAATGAACAAAACAAATAGGATTAATGAAATCTAAGAACAGCTAAGACCAGATAACTTACTATACTAGCTTTGGCTGAGCTGAATCTGGAGTTAGCTGAACTGCTAAGTATTGAAAGTTTGCATCACAATTTTTTTGATTTAATCAAATGGATATTACTTAATAACTATCAGAATACTCGATTTTCTTAGTCCAGAAATGTTTAAGCTCATGATAGTTTTTGTACGATCATCCTAAATTGTACAATAGCAATACAAAGTTTCTTGTTTTTGACAAATTCCTGGCAGTTTCATAGAAAGAGATGGTCCATTGTAGTTGCATTTTCTCTCGCTAGATGGCGTCAGCTGTCCACGCTTGGAAAGAGGTGGTCCTTGTATGGAAAGGACTTCTTTCCGCTCGAGGACAACAGCTGATTGATTATGTATGTAAATGACGACTTCCTAGTCTACATAGGGACTGGTAAGCAGCTTATTTCCGTGAAGTGTAGCGAAAAAGTTCTTGATTGGCTGCCTTCATCAATAATTTCTCATTATTCTGATTTTATAGTATGTGTAGTTTAGTGTTGTATTTCTAGTTTACTGTTTTGAAAATTTTTAAGAATTGCTATTTTATCAGGCTATTCGTAAATAATTATTGATGACCGAAAAGACAGTTGAATGGAGATGTTACTTTATACTTACTTTGGTCAGAATGACTGATAATGCCACTATGACTAACATATTGAAGCTGAGTACTAAACCGAAGAAGAAAGAACTGAATTCTTGAAACATGTTGAAGAACCTGGAATGACAACAAAATAATAATGATGTTGAATCGTTTTAAAATCAATGATGATTTTTGGTGTTTCAACAGGCCTATCAAGATTTAATAATCTTTGACCATTTTTCAATCTGATTTTATACAATTTTTTTAAATACTGATTTTAACAGGGGTTGATTCTACAAGCACTAATGCCGTTCATTAAAAAGATTATGCAGTTTCAAATTGACGTGGCTTTTTTCTTAAATGAAAAAAAACTAGATATTGTCAAACCACTAATTTATTAGAAAATCGAGGTACAGGTTCCGGTTGTTGAAAACTGAGTTTACCAGAGATTGAGAATGATGTAGCAACCGTTAACGGTATCTCACTTTTCTAATAGTATTCATTTTTAAATGTATGTTTTCAATATCTTGTCTTTTCATTTGATATGGATAACTATAGTCTGTCCAAGCGAAGAAGACCCTGTGGCAAGATGGGAAAATGACTCAAGCTCAGTCAATATTGGTTCAAAAATTATCAATTTAATCTCAAATTGTAGGAAACAATTTGATCTACTATTGAGACCACATTTATAATTCCTTGAACAAATATTGACCGAGCTGGAGTTATTTACCCATCTTGCCAGATGGTCTTCTTTGCTTGGACAGACTGCACCACAATATCACTTCCACAGTTCCACAACTACTAAACAAGTGATAGAATTTTCGTAGGCTTACGCAATTACTTCTAGTGCAACGCATACTCACTCCCGTATCTTGAGATGGTGTAAGATTGGTTCTATCAAAACTTCAGTAGTAATGGCATCCTCATCAGCTTTATCAATTGTTGCTAACAAATCATTTCGTTCTTGTCTCTTTCTCCTCATGCCGTCCTTAAAAATTTCAATTCTTTCCTTGTGTTTGTTCAGAGCAAAACATAAAATCTTTAACTGAATTATCAATTCCATAATGAAGTAAAACACAGTTGAAATATAAACCAGAAAAATTTCAAGAATATAGAAACCTACAAATGCCATCAGTAAGTATTGCATGATGAATCCTGTAATCGTTCTTGTGTTGAATGTGCTCCACCACAATAGTGGCAAGAATACATTGAAACGGGTATCATTGGTTGGTTGTTCTTTGCCAATCATGTAACGTGTAATAGGTATAACAAAGAATATGAAAATAATGTTCATAATTAATCCTGGTACTGTAATCATGAAGAACCATTTCATGTAAGTTCTACATAACGATCGAAGTCGTGCCATTTCCTTTTTGACAGACTCGCAATCATATTCATAGAACTCATCTTTGCAATAACTAAACAGCTTGTACCATAGAACTCGTTTTTTGCGAATAAAATGAAAGTCGGCCAGGTTAATGAATACTGCCAGCGCTATCAGAAAGGCGTTGGCTACTTCGAAAACTGCAAAAATATCGTGATAAAGTAAGATAATAGTTATTACCCCGGTAATCATGATATAAATAATGAATATTTCAAAGAAAAATAATACTATGTAGTTGAAGTATTTCCAGGGTCCACTCGGATAGAAAACCAGTAATGAGAATTGGTAGAGTTTGATGTTGGCTCTTTCCAGTCCGTTGATGACGTTCTCAAATTCTTTTTCTTCCTCATTCTTTGACATATCTGTTACAAAAAAATAGTCAGTAAAAATTGCTGTGAGTAATTTGAAGGTTAGTCATTCATGTATTTCGGGTAACTTGTTGTTCTTAAGCCCTGTTTCCATTGCCCTACTACCGTACCACAGAGAAGTTGAATCCTCTGTGCTACTACTGAAGTGGCTCATGTGCCAAAGATCAGTGAATATGATATACAGGGTGTTTGAGGAGGAATGTGCAATACTTCTCAGGCTGATTCCTTACATCAAGTAGACCAAAAAGTACCGTGGGACCAACCCCCAAAAACGCTTTGTTACCGAGATAACAATGGCGGGAAATTGAGATTTTTTAAAAAATATTAATTTTTTAAAGGTTTCACTCAGATTCTAAAATAGTCAATTCCTATGTAAAATTAGCTGAGGAATTCAATGGAACCAGTTTCAAGTTTGTAACTTTAACGGTTATTGAGATAATTGGGAAAATATGCTAGAAAACGCCATTTTTTCAACAATAAGGGTTATAACTGGATAAGGAATCAGAAAATTGTATTTTTTATTAATGGAAGTTGAAGAGAGTCGGACTCTAAAGAAAAAGTTGAATGTCGGTAATTGTGTAAATCTTACCCAAATCTCAGAAATGGCGATCAAATATCGCAAAATCGCTACTAAACACAAATTTCTCACTTGTGCTATGTTTTGTCAATTTTGCGAATTTTGATCGCCATTTCTGAGATTTGGGTAAGATTTACACAATCGCCGCCATTCAACTTTTTCTTTAGAATCCGACTCTCTTCAACTTCCATTAATAAAAAATACAATTTTATGATTCCTTATCCAGTATAACCCTTATTGTTGAAAAAATGGCGTTTTCTAGCATATTTTCCCAATTATCTCAATAACCGTTAAAGTTACAAACTTGAAACTGGTTCCATTGAATTCCTCAGCTAATTTTACATGGGAATTGATTATTTTAGAACCTTACTAAAGCCTTTGAAAAATCTCAATTTTCCGCCATTGTTATCTCGGTAACAAAGCGTTTTTGGCGGTTGGTCCCATGGAACGTTTTTGTCTGCTTGGTGTAAGGAATCAGCCTGAGAAGTATTGCACATTCCTCCTGAAACACTCTGTATAATAAGGTAGATTAGATGTATGAGTTATAGATATTTCCTCTCTTTATTCACTGCTTATATGCAATAGAAGCACGGAGTGTTGTATACACGAGCAACGCACACTGGTCAGCTGATTTTTATTTGCGTTGCTCCATACAACTTCGTGGTTCTATTGCATCTTGTGCCCGCAACTTGCAGTAATGAAAACGTGGCTTTACTTGAATTGTAAAGAATTCAATGAGCCTCAACTTGTCAACTTGTATCAAAGTTTGGCTTCCTGAAAGCCTCATTCCAATTGCGTTGGTAAGTTTCATGTTCATTCTACACAATGCTTGAAAAAATCATATTCCATTGCTGTAGAATCAGTTTATAATCTGATTATAGAGTCTCTATACTTTAAACTAAATAGAACTATAGTAATAAATTGATAATAATGTTATTTGTCAATTTATATTACCTATCATTCATTTATATTAATATTATAACACAGGAAAATTAATGATAATCACGGTAGGTTTATAGACTGTCCAAGCAAAGAAGACCCTCTGGCAAGATGAGAAAATGAGTCCAGCTCGGTCAATATTGGTTCAAAAATTATTGATTTGGTCTCAATCGTAGGAAACATTGTGATCTACAATTTGAGACCAAATCAATATTTTTCAAACCAATATTGACCAAGCTGTTGAGTCATTCTCTCATCTTGCCAGAGGGTCTTCTTTGCTTGGACAGACTACGCTAATTACTCGATACTTGTAATAGGATTAAGTTTACTTACTTTTGACATCTATCAGAATTGCAATTTATCTGAAAAAGGTAATATTGTGAATAATTCAGGGTTCAAGTCTATTCACGGTCTATCTTTCTATGATCTCGAATTTTTAAACTCAAATAATCGTCACATTGTTTTCGTTCAAAAAGACGTTTCACTGCATTTGAACAAACTGACATTGAAAATTTTGCACGAACAAACGTCAACTATTTCTATTTCGAGCAAGAATCAGTTCCGTGTTTGCAGAATTAACCAGATGTTGATTATAAACATTTCAAATGGAAGTCTTTTGCGTTATGTCTTACAGCAAAATAATTCATACAGCCTATACAGGTCACGAAAAGTGTTGGACTTTGACATTATAATTTCATTGATGTAATTTTTGATTTTTTAGGTTACTGTACAGTTCCAGATTGAGTATCTCAAGTCGGAATTTACATCAAATAGACGACTATCGATACCTACAGTAAAGTTGGAGATTGCTTGAATAGTTTCCTTATGTGTTTACATGCACATTGATACTAGTAATCGTCATGTATCATCCATCTCATTACCCACGCACAAGCCTATGAGCTCATGTGGGCTTCACACTCACAAACAAACTAACATTGATATTAGCCTATTATTATAGGCCTACCTACTAAAAAAGAAGATATTCGTATCTAATTGATCAATCGAGTAGGAATATATTGACGTAGTATTGTATCAAAATGAGCTTCCTACCCGCTTAATTTTTATAGGAAAGGGATGGACTTGTGTATCTTCTCCAATCATATTTTTATGATACCGTATCGTATCACTGTGTAGCCTACAAAGCATCTTGAAATCCTTTATCTTAATAATGAGATGTTTCTGTGATTATCGAAATAGAACATTATTTGTCTGTTTAAGGTGGATTACAATCTATTTAAATTGAAACATATTGTCACATTATAAAATTTTCTTTTAAAAATGCATTTATATTCCTTTTTTATTCATAAGATTTGTTGCTCCAAATATCTTATCTTACACTCAAATGTCGATTTCACTAAACAAATTCAACGCAGCAAAAGCACATGATGCATTATTTTATTGTTACTCTTGGAAGTTGAATAAATCTTGATTTTTTTCAGGAGCATTTGGAATAGAGCTTGATTGTATGGAATCCGTTCAAGCCGATAGATTAGGTAATGCTATTGTTTTATTTCATCATGGACTTGAAGAAACTTGCTGCTTTTGAATATTGATGGTGAGATGAGTTCCATTGAGAATAGTTTCAATTGAATTTATTTGCTTGTTATCAGTTGACTATTTTGAAAACTCCACAGTGACTGTGGATATTGTGGAACTGCATGTTCTGTAAGGAAATAAAACACTCATATTTGTCAATTCTATACGTAATATGTAGTAAACCACACATCATCAATCCAGGTAACCAGGTTACATCATCAATCATTAATCAGTCAGCTTAATGATTGAATTTCTTTATTCATGTAGACAATACCAAAACGTTCCAGGTTTGGAATTGCAATTGAAGAATATAGTAAATATAAAACAGGAATACAGTAACTATAATTTATTTTTTTATTAACTTCACGAGCTGAAAACTCAATAGTTTTCAACAAATAATCACGAAAATTATAGAATTTTTTTTTAATATTTAATTAACTATATTTTTCTATTAAGATTAAAATAATGTTCTAAATGAAGATGTGATCCGTGTTGCCATGAAACCATGGTCTTGTAGTTAGGAGTGGATACAGCAATGTGCTCAGTTGCCTACAGAGGCGCAGACACTGTCCTCCCTGTCAATTCTAGGAAAATTAATTAATAATTAATTTTATTCCATATTTTTATGTTTTATTATTATATTTCTAGTATTAAAACCATTCGTTAAAATGAATGGTGTGATACGTTCATTATTTATCAAAATCATTTTCCCAAGTTGGTTGGATTGTATTGAAGTTGGTTTTCACCGTTCATAACTTTATAGTACTGAATACGTTGTAGACCGAATAAGCTGTTTGCATAACCTGGAAATAACAAAATTGTTATGAAATATTTTTCTCTATTGAGTCATATTTCACATGCGGAAGAATACAATAGGCTTACAAGTCCAAAACTGTTCCTATTATAATAATTTATACTGACATACCATGAGCAGGTCAAGTGCTCATATTGTTTGTTTGTTATGAGAGGGTGAAGCCCACATGAGCTCATAGGCTTGTGCGTGGGTAATGATATGGATGATAGATGACGACTACTTTGAGGTAGTCGGGACCGACGGCTTATTGTCTCCTCCGAAATATTACTATAACTTAATACCAATTCTCACGCCAAAGCCAATGAATTCTTGAAACTCGGTATTCAAATTCAAATAGGATTTATTTTCAGAAATTCAAAAATATATTCAAACAATTCAACATGAAGACATTTTTAAGGGTTGTAAAACTGACTTTATTGAGAAACATCAAATTATCATTCGCCAGCCGCCAATTGTTTTGTTGCGAATTCTAGTCTTCAGAATGCACTATAGGCTTATATACGTAACTATCACTATCAAAAATGAAGATTAACAAACCTGTATAAATATATTGAGATCGATATCATAGATCCCAGATGCGGAAAGTAGAAAGTTGGAGGCCGATTGAATTTGGAAAATGTTGAGAATTTTCTTTTGGTTTGAGTTGAAGCCATACCAGTCAATACTGTAGAGACTTCTTTTAACATTATTGCTCTGGAACAGTGTCAGTCAAGTAGTGATTAGAAAATTTGATAATATGTGGGGTTGGTATAGCTGATTGATGCCAAAAAGCGGTTTTGTGTGTCTCTTGTAACCAGTTTATTTCACAAATTCTAGTGATTGCACTAATATCAGTCTAAATATAACGTGATACGTGTTCGTGATGTATCCTACTAACAGCTGATGTAAAGCGTCCATTGTCTTTTGATTTGAAAAACATCATCTAGGCATAGCGAAATGACAACTCAAATTTACGAAAATCAGCTGTTTGTGCGCACAAGGAGCAGACGAAGCCGCCTAACTTAATGGCGTCAGCTGTAGTTTGCTGGTAATATTTCAATATTATAGTTGTGCCAAGAACAGAAGAGCCTCTTGCAAGATGGCGGAGGGAAGTGCGAGTAAGTATATAGTCTGTCCAAGCAAAGAAGACCCTCTGGCAAGATGGGAAAATGACTCAAGCTCGGTCAATATTGGTTCAAGAATTATAAATGTGGTCTTAATAGTGAATCAAATGGTTTCCTACAATTTGAGACCAAATTGATAATTCTTGAACTAATATCGACCAACCTGGAGTCATTGTCCCATCTTGCCAGAGGGTCTTCTTTCCTTTGTCAGACTATAACTACGCATGCGCAGATCTGAAATTTTCAGGGTGAAATCACTTCAGCCAACCTACCGTTCTTACACTAATCAAAATCATAATGATTTCACGAATGAAAGCATTTTTTTCAATTATTGACATATGATAGCACAAATCATAACATAATTATGAACTAGGACAGAAAAAATTGTCTGAGCCTGTACTTTTTCTTCCTAAATTTGGTTATGTTCAAACAATTTTCATTTCAACTACTGGCAGCAGTGAATGGCAGCCATGTTACCAAAGGCTCTTCTGTGCTTGACACAACTATACCAATGTTGATGTGAATGGTATAAGAACATACTTATTTATAGGCTTCATTTTATTTTATTTCGGATGATGCCCATTTTAGCTTCTTGCTTGGACATGGGTAACGGGCTCAGTGCGAGGGTGATTGATGAGGTGAAAAACGCCCATACCTAGTGAGACTCGAACTCGCGACCAGGAGCTGCTAGTAGGCCAACCTGACCGGCAAACTTACCTCTTCAACTACCATTGATCCACAGTAAGTGATACAAAAAATGTGTAGAACTTCAAATATGAATATCGATAGAAATTTGAATCCATCTACAGAGAATAGGGTGTCCATCTGAAAAAAAAATTAGAAATTCATCCTTTATATTGATTTTGATAAATGTAATAGTTCTCAAATTAATCTGTATTAATAATAAAAAATTAATTGGAAACCATCATATTTATGAACATTAAAAAATCTATACTGTATAATAATTATTATTTGTTGTGAAATCTTATTTGCAGAGATAGATTGGTTATCATCTATATTGATAAGTCAGTTGATTGATTGTTTTTTACATTTCATTATTTCTTATTATAAAATTTGTAAATATTATTATCGTATTACTGTAATAAGTATTATGTTGCTGTAATAATTATATTACTATTATGTAATTACATTATATTACTATATTAGTATTACTTTAATATTATTATTGTATTACATATTCCCATATGCGGACAAGCTCCTTGAGCTTGAGCTTGTGCATATGAGTATTATTTTTCAATTAAAAACTTGTTTTGTTTGTATGAAAGTGTTTCATGTATTTTCTTTGACTGAGAATAAATATTTTATTATTATAAATTGATAGATTTTTCATAGGCTAAACTTTGCTGGCGCAAGAGTTCTCAACAATAGAAATAGAAGAATATAATTAAGTGGTGATACCATGTTATGTTATAGATCAATCGCGGGAAGAAGGGCTTTTTCCAAGATGAATACTTTTTATGAATAGAGAATTTATTTCGAGCCAGTTAGGTTTTTGAACCTTTCAGTAACTAGGCCTACCACTCTATGCATTCAATGAAAGCAGCCGATCTCTTGGCAAAAGTCTTCTTGCTGCTATGGCCGCTATTATACAAGGTTATTAGAAAAAGGTTGTTCCATAACTGCCTGATATTGGACAAAATGAAAAAGTTGTGGAGAGACAAAAATTTGACGTAGTTCAGATCAGAGATCCCGACTACACTGGAGCACACAACTACACTGGCGCCGTAGTGCGGCGCATGCACGGCCCGTCAATCTTTTCAGCAAAACAATTTTTATATTTTAATATCGTATATTGCTATTTTGTTCACGCTTCTCAAAAGAAAACACCAACTTCATATTGTGCCAATAGTAGATCCTATTTCTACATTATGGAAACATTATTGATAAATAAAATGAAAAAAATAAAATACCTTTTTTTAACTTTAGTATTATTATTCACAGACATGTTTCGAGACTAAGCCCATTTTCAATGTCAATGCGCCAGTGTAGTTGTGATCTTCAGTGCGGGCCCAGTGTAGTCGGGATCTCTGATCTGAACTACGTCATTTTTTGGGTTCCCCCACCACTTTTCAAATTGTTGAAAATCGGAACAACCTTGTCTTTAATAACCTTGGCTATCACGATAATAGTTCTATGATCATATCTGATCATATGGAAAGAGATTAAAATATGATTTCGTATTTTCATCTCTTTCCATATGATCACATATGATCATAGAACTCTATTATCGTGTAATAAATTGCCTAATTAATTTTTTTAGTGAATAACTAAATAGAATTATAGTGCTAGGATTATTAGGCATGAAGGAACAACCAGATAAAGAAAGTCATAATTTGTTTGAAATATTATTCTATATGAATCCTATGGGATTTATTGATTAACTTCATTGATGATTTCTTATTATTCTAGTTTCATAGTCTCTGTAGTTCAGTGTTGTATTTCTCATTCATTTTTTTGAAAAAAATTGAGACTTTGCAAAAATTGAAGCTATTTGCAGTGATAAATTGATGTTACTTAGCACTTACTTTGGTCAGAATGACTGATAATGCCACTATGACTAACATATTGAAGCTGAGAACTAAACCAAAGAAGAAAGAACTGAATTCTTGAAACATCATGAAGAACCTGGAATGTCAACAAATAATAATGTTGAATTGTTTTAAAATCAATGATGATTTTTAGTGTTTTAACAGGTATATCAAGATTTAATCATTTTTCACAGTTTTTTAATCTTAATACTGATTCTAACAAGACGAAATTCTACAATAAATAATGCCGTCAAGGATGACGCGGACTTGAATAGACATAGATTTTCCTCAGTATGCCATAACATTCTTACTTGTTTATGTCTAACATAACATTCTTACTTGTTTATGCCTAACATAACATTCTTACTTGTTTATGTCTAACATAACATCATAACATTCTTACTTGTTTATGCCTAACATAACATTCCTTACTTGTTTATGCCCAGTGGCGTAACGTACACCCCCGCAGCCCCCGTGGCGCGGGGGGGCCGGGGCTCTGGGGGGCCTGGGTTGGGGCACGAATATGTAATATAGGTTTCTTGAAAACTAAGTTACTTGGGCTCCTAGGAGGCCCGGGTTGGAGCCCAAAATGATCAATTATTAATTTCTGAAGAAATAAAATTGAAGTGACAATTTATCAAGAGAAACATGATTCCTATTTTGGCAAATACAGCAATAAGCACTAATGTAAGTTAATTTGTTTCTTCCCAATTAATTTTCTTTTTCAAAAACTTTTGAATAAAAGGCCTATTCTCAATCCAACTCAAAATTAAAACCTTGAAAATCATCATTAAAACTACTTACTTGATACAAGTGTGCAAGCAAGCAATGGAAATGTACATTTGCAAAATTAGTTACCTGGGAGAATGGAGACAAGGTGCTAATGTGCAATTCAGAATTCAGTGATTGCTGAACTTGGAGGCATATAGAGTGTAGAGGTCTTCAAATCAAAGTTTTTTTTATAAATTATTATCTTAATTCTTTCTAGATCTCATAATCCAAACACTAGAGACGTACTTAATACTAGAGTTGAATCCTCAATTCTGACTAAAGGCTTGATCCTATTTTCCTCCCATGGATACATGATTCTTCATGATTCTATCATATAATAAAATGAAGATTCTTCCTGCATTGCTAGCCTAAGTCTTTCAAACATGAAAAATGTATGTTTACATTTTCAGGAAGTTGAATAATTGAAATTAAGGAAGTAGTGGGTTGAGAATAGGGGGGGAGGGGTAGAAAAAGGGGGTATGATTTTGGAAGAAGGGGCCCGGATTTTTTGTTTTTGCGGGAGGGCCCGGTTTGGAAACGTTACACCACTGTTTATTCCTAACATAACATTCTTACTTGTTTATGCTTAACATAACATTCTCACTTGTTTATGCCAACTTATTTTTCTGTAATACCAGTAGGGCTTTTCAATTTTACTTTTAATTTTCTTTCACATTGAAGAAGCTATTAATTACTTTCAATTATTTTCAATGCATAAGTTACTCACTCTTGTATCTTGAGATGGTGTATGATTGGTTCTATCAAAACTTCAGTTGTTATGACGTCATCCTCATCAGCATTAATTATTGTTAACGAATCATTTTGTTCATGTCTCTTTCTTCTCATGCCATCCTTGAAAATTTCAATTCTTTCCTTGTGTTTGTTCAGAGAAAAACACAATATCTTGAACTGAATTATCAATTCCATCATGAAGTAAAACACTGTTGAAATATAAACCAAAAAAATTACAAGAATATAGAAACCTGCGAATGCCATGAGTAAGTATTGGATGATGAATCCTGTAATGGTTCTTGTGTTGAATGTGCTCCACCAGAGCAGTGGCAAGAATACATTGAAAGCTGTATCATTAGTTGGCTGTTCTTCGCCACTCATGTAACGGCTAATAGGTATAACGATGAATATAAAAATAACGACTATGCCTATTCCTGGTGTTGTTAAATTAAAGAACCATTCCATGTAAGCTCTACTCAACAAGCGAAGTCGTGCCATTTCTTTTTTTACAGACTCACAATCATATCCATAGAATTCGTCTTTACAGTAACTCAACATCTTGTACCATAAAACTCGTTTTTTGCGAACAAAATGAAAGTCGGCTAGATTTATGAATACTCCCAGCCCTATCAGAAGAGCGTTGGTTACTTCAAAAACCGCAAAAATATCGTGATTAATTGAGTGCATTACCTATAGTTACTGCTCCGGTTACCAGAAAATAAACGATTATTATTTCAAATAAAAATAATACTGTGTAGTTGTAGTATTTCCAGGGTCCACTGGGATAGAAAACCAGTAATGAGAATTGGTAGTATTTTATGTTGGCTCTATCCAGTCCGTTGATGACGTTTTCGAATTCTTTTTCTTCCTCATTCTTTGACATATCTGTTACAAAAAAATAGACAGTAAAAATTGCTGTGAGTAATTTGAAAATTAGTAATCATCCATGTATTTTGAGTAACTTGTTGCTTCTAAGCCTTGTTTCCATTGCTCTACTACTAGTATGGTGCAATTGGACTCGAACCTCAACATCCAAAGAGAAAGGACGATTCCTACGCCAACTTGCTCTATACAACCCCTTTATTGTTTGGTAAAAAGTTACACCCTCATGAGCGTCGGGTTTTTGGAGGAGGGGGGTGAAAGGTGCAAAATTTCAGTTTTTCGTGAATTGTAGCCGAACCAAGCGTTGGACGAAAAAGTTCCATGAATGTTTTTTCCAGCGAACAAAATTTGGAAGAGATTGAGACCAATCACAACCCTGTATCATCAACCGTTTCCAAGTTACAATTTTTTGAAAACTCCTAATTTTTTTCACAGGAATTATTCCTTTACTTTAAAAGTTTGTAACTTTGAGTTAGAAACACTTGCATCCGTATTTCAAAATCCCTCGGCGAAATTTATTTCTCTTTAATTTGAGACCAAATTTACACTCCTATGTTCAGTGGTTCGTGTGCTACAGCGATTTTAAAAAACCCTTACATCCCCAAAATCCACTAAAATTACATTTTATCATACAAAAAAATTACTAAAAATATTTGGATTGGCTTCTAATTCTATAATCATCATAGATGGCAAAATTCTCTACATTTCCAGAGCAAGAACATCACTCTACCTTTATTACTTACAAAGTTACAGATGAATACATCATAAAAAATAATTAAAAATTGAAATAGCTGATTTTACAGGAATGTTTTCATCAAAGTTTTATTTAAGAAATTCAGCGAATCATATATAGTATCAAAGAGTACATTTTTCTCTACAATTTGAGACCAAATTCACATTTTTTTAACAATTACACAATTAGCTAGATCCATTTTTCAAACCAACTGTCGAGCTCAGAGCTCACTCTGAGAGGCGCTCCTTACACTATGAATGATACATTGAAACGCTTCGCTGAGCTAAAGAAGACGACGATTGGTTTTAAAAATATACGTAGCTCATTAAATATGATGTTACGATGATATATACGATATACGATATACGATTACGATGATGTTATGATATATACGATGTTCAAAAAATATGAATTTGGTCTCAAATTGTAGAAAAAAATGTGATCTTTAATATCATATAGGATTCATCATGATTTTACAATGAATTCCTCATAATAACAAAGTTGGAAAATCAGCGTTTTCAATTGTTGAAAAATTACACATAATTCATTCTATTGTAACTTGGTAACTATTAGCAGTAGATTTATGCTCTTGGTCTAGGAATGTAGAGTGATTTATCCTCTAAAAGATGGTATATTAAAATTTCTTGTTCAATGCTTATTGTTGGAGAAATTTCAATATAATTAAAAACATGAGCGAATTTATCAGAAAAAGTGTGATAAAAACCGGTTATGTACCATGTTATGTCGAAGGTTTGGCTATTCTCATAGTAACCTTCTGAAAGAGGAAGATTTTCTCTACATTTCTTGATAGTTTCAGATTTTTCCGTTCACAACTTCTCGATTGGGATCATTGATATGTGAAAATTTGGAACTTTCAATGTGCAGGTATTATTATTCAAGGGTATCATTTAAATCTGAATTTTCTAGTTTTTCACCGAATTTGGATTATAATATATGAATTTATACCGCCGTGATGAGTAGAAAATGATGAGCTATCAAACGATAGATAACCCGACGTACCAATCAGAAGTTATAAGGGAACATAAATTATTAAAAATAAGGGGATGCTTTTGACCAACCCCCATTAATCCTATGATAGTCTTGGTCGTGTCAACAATTTTCATGACAGTCTAGGGTCTCAAGAAACGAAACCTAGAAGTATGAGTCGATCCGAATATTTTTAGTATTTTTTTTTTCTATGATAAAATGTGATTTTAGGGGATTTTGGGGATGTAAGGGTTTTTTAAAATCGCTGTAGCACACGAACCACTGAACATAGAAGTGTGAAGACATAGTTGGTCTCAAATTGAAGAGAAATGAATTTCGCCGAGAGGGATTTTGAAATACTTATACAAGTGTTTCCAATTCAAAGTTACAAACTTTTAAAGTAACGGAATAATTCCTGTGAAAAAAATATGAAGTTTTCAAAAAATTGTAACTTGGAAACGGTTGATGATACAGGGTTGTGATTGGTCTCAATCTCTTCCAAATTTTGTTCTCTAGAAAAAGCATTATGGAATTTTTTCGTCCGACGCTTGGTTCGGCTACAATTCACGAAAAACTGAAATTTTGCACCTTTCACCCCCCCCCCCTCCCCCAAAAACCCGACGCTCATAAGGGTGTAACTTTTTACGAAACAATAAAGGGGTTGTATAGAACAAGTTAGCGTAGGAATCGTCCTTTCTCTTTGGATGTTGAGGTTCGGTCTTTTTTCGAACTAATTGCATCGTACTATATACCGTACGGTACCACAGAGAGAAGTTGAATCCTCTGTTCTACTACTGAAGTGGCTCATGTGCCAAAGATCAGTTAATATATAATAGGTAGGCCTATATTAGATGTATGAGGTATAGATATTTCCTCTCTATATTCACTGCTAATATGCAATAGAAGCACGGAGTGTTATATTGAGCAACGCACAATGCAGCTGATTTTTATTTGTGTTGCACCATACAACTACTTGTTTCTATTGCATATTGTGCTTGCGATTCACAGTAATGAAAACGTGGCTTCAAGTTACTTGTATAGTAAAGAATTCAATGAGCCCCAACTTGTCAACTTTTGTCAAAGTTTGGCCTTCTGAAAACCTCCAATTGCTTTGATAAGTTACATGTTTCGTTCGACACAATGCTTGAACAAAATCATATTCCATTGCTGTAAACCAAATAGAACCACAGTAATGAATAATAATAATATTATTTGTTCATTTACATTATCATTCATTTATTCTAATATTATAACACAGGTAATGATAATCACGTATAACTTTTAATGATGTAACTTACGCTAATTTCTTGATACTTGATAATAAGATTAAGTTACCGTGTACTTACTTGATATCTATCAGAATTGCAATTTATCTGAAAAAGGCCGTAATAACGTACAGGTCCAAGTTAACGTCCAAGTCAGGTCCAAGATGTATCTTTCTATGATCCGAATTTTTAGACTTCAATCTTTCAAATTGTTTTCGTTCAAGAAGATGTTTCACATTTGGACAACTGACATTGAAAATTTTGCACAAACAAAATATGTCGACTATTTCTATTTTGAGCAAGAATCAGTTCCATTTTTGCAGAATTACCCAAATGTTGATCATAAACATTTCAAATGGAAGTCTTTTGCGTTATGTCTTACAGCAAAATAATTCATACAGCCTATACAGGTCACGAAAAGTGTTGGACTTGGACCTTATAATTTCATTGATGTAATTTTTTATTTTTTAGGTTATCGCACAGTTCCAGATAGGGTATCTCAAGTAGGAATTTACATCAAATAGACTATTAATAACTTACCAACAGTTAGAGATTGCTTGAATAGTTTCCTTATATGTGTTTGCATGCACATTGATACTAGCCGATTATTAGGCCTAATAATAATAATAAGATATTCGTATCAAATTAATAAATCGAGTAGGGTTATCTTGACATTGTATCAAACGGAGCTTCCTACCCGCTTAATTTTTATATGAAAGGGATGGACTTGTGAATCTTCTCCAATCATATTTTTTTATGATATCGTATCACTGTGTAGCCTACAAAGCATCTTGGTGATTAAAATCTTCTAGGCTATCTTAGTAATGAGATGGTTCTGTGATTCTTGAAATAGAACATTATTTGTCTGTTTAAGGTGGATTACAATCTATTTAAATTGAAACATATTGTCACATAATAAGATTTTCTTTGAAAAATGCATTTATATTCCTTTTTTATCCATAAGATTTGTTGCTCCAAATATCTTCCTCTCAAATGTCGATTTTACTGAACAAATTTCACTTAGCAAAAGCTTATGATGGATGATGCATTATATTGTTACTCTTGGAGGTTGAATGAATCTTGAACTATTTCCATTAGAGCATTTGAAATGGATATTGATTGTTTGGAATGCAGTCTAGCTGATAGATTGGAAAATTCGATTCTTTCAATTCATTATGGTCTTAATGAATGTGGCTGCTTGTAATAAATATGAATGGTGAGCCAAGTTTCGTATAATTTTTCAATAGTTTTAATTATTTTTTAAATTTAAAATAAAATGCTCTATAGTTGCCACTTTTGTCAGATTGAAGCTTTAAGAGATTCAATCAAAGATTTGAACTAATATTGTCTGAGCTGAGTCATTTTCCTGTCTTACCAGAATGTCTTCTTTGCCTGGACAGACTATACTTGGGTATTTTTTTAAATGATAATTTTAAATATTATTTTTTATCATTGTATAACTTAACCATGTTGCCTACACACTGCTCCATAATGACAAATGATCAAACAAATGTTTGAAATCTTTGAAATAGAAAATTTGTTTGTTTAGGATATATTAAACACATTATCAATTGTCATTATCAAGATATAGGCTATGCATTCATCCCTTTTTAATTCATCAGATTCGTTGATCAAATATTATCTTCCTCTCAAATGTCGACTTTACTGAACACATTGAATACTGAATAATCAGTTCGCATAACCTGAAAAATATAATAGTGTGTTAATATAACCAATCGAACCCAATACTGAATTATTATAACTTATTCTATATACTCATGAAATTGGAATTCATAGAATTGCAACATATAGAATTTATTCCAATATTTGAAAAAGAAGCAATAATAATAGTAGGCTACAATTATATTATATTAATATAGGGCAGTCATTGGGAATAATGTTGAAAATAATCAAGTACAGTACTGAATTGTATCATTGTAGGAGGCTGTATCATTTAAATGTATGATACAGTATCATTTCACTATAAGATACAGTATCGAACAAGTAACCTATAATGATTCTGTATCCACTGTTGTTTCTAAAGGCAACTCTGATATTTTAAATTCTGGACTATAAAATTCAAGCAATATTATTATTAGAAACAATAATGAGCAGCCTACTAATTCCTGTTCCAGACACTATGATTTTTGGATTTCCGGTTTTTTGTTTACTTGATGGATTTTACCAGATTGAATGAAGCTTGGCGAACATATGATGTGCGCAGAGGCACATTATGTGTTTGCCAAGTTCTGTTCAATCTAGTAAAATTTATAGTCAACAAAAAACCGGACGTCTAAAAATCATGGTGTCAGAAACGTGCCTAAGGGTCCACATCCACTGTCATTTCTGACTGACAGTTATTAGAACTGTGACAATCAAAAACTGTCACTCGATGGACATGTGGACATGTGATATGTGACGACAAAGAAGGACAAACAAGGAGATGATAATAAGCCGTTGGTCCCGACTATGTATGGTACCTAATTTTAATCTGAAGGTAGTACTTAAGTAACAACTAGTAATTATAATTTGAATTTAGATTTTAAAAACATTTTTGAAAGATTCTTCATTCTTGTCAATTTTCCATCCTAACTCCTACTAAAGAAAAAAGGATACAGCCACGTTTATATAGCCTACTAGAACACTATTCTACTAGTCTAGTACGCGCGGTAGTATTATTTGTGATATTGTTAACATATTCAGCAAAAAGCTTTGGGTTATTTCTAAAATTACCTGTTATCTTTCAGTATTAAGTTGCTGTTGTGATGAGTGTTAAGCTATTAAACAGCTGTGAAATAGTATTGAGAGTTGAGTAAGTTATTTGATTTCAAGTTGGTCAATTTCTAGCCAAATATATTTCAATGTCTTTTGGCTCAAGAAGCTGAATAACTGACTTGGAAATAATTTCCCGTTCTGCAAAATTAAAAAAATAATATTTTATGCAAAAAGATAGTCTTCGTGTTTACAGAAACAACCAAATGTTGAATGTTAAAATTAAAAAATGAAATCTCTGCAGAACAGTCCAACTGCAAAATAATTCATAGCACAAGGTCACGGAAATGTGGGTAACTTACTATGCTATGTTTATTGATTCCAATGAATCCCGGAAAAAGTAGGGAATAATTACAATTATTTTGATGATCTTTCTATAAAAGCCGGCCGGGTTGGCCGAGTGGTCTGGGGCGTTACAACCTTCAGTCCGCTAGCGCTACCCGGTCGTGGGTTCGAATCTCACCAGAGGCATGGTCGTTTATGCACCTCATAAATCACCCTCGCACATTCCATTACCCACGCACAAGTAAATTTAAATACTTATGTGGGCATCATACGAAGAGCAAGCTGGTTTTAGGCCAGAAAGGCAGACGCAAGATCTGATTTTTTCCCTAAGAACAATCCTAGATAAATGGATAAGTCGCGGCAAGAAAGCATATTTAGCATGCCTGGATCTCCAAGCCGCTTTTGATCAGGTGCCCAGAAAAGAGTTATGGAGGGCTCTGGAGAGTAAGGGAACGCTTCAGAAACTGATACAGACCATCAAATCCATGTTTACAGATGTGCAAGGAGTGGTAAGAATAAATGGGAAGACATCCACTCCATTCTGCATGGAAAGGGGAGTAAGACAAGGTGATAGCTTATCCCCACTCTTATTCATAATATTTATGGACGAAGTAATGAAAACATGTCGGAGACGAACAGGAAGATCAGTAGTAGGCATGAAGAATTTAAGACCAATTCAGTGCCAGGCCCTCACATACGCCGACGATGTAGTTCTAATAGCAGATACGGCTCAAAAGATTCAATTGGCAGTCAGGGAATGGAGTGAGACCCTTAAGGAAAGAGGTATGAGAGTGAACCAAATGAAAAGTCAGGTAATGATGATGGGGAGGACAGAGCAGGAGTTAGAGGCAATACATGTTGAATGCGAGGGCCAACCAATGAAGCAGACCAACAACTTCCAGTATCTAGGTACAAACATTAATTGCACTGGCAAGCTGAGGGAAGAAGTACGGTATAGGACTCGGAAGGCTATACAGGCATACTACTCACTCAGCAGAGGTATTTTTGGGAAGGCTGAAGTGAGTAGAGAAGTTAAAACTAGAGTGTATGTCTCAATCATAGAGCCCATCCTTCTCTATGGAAGCGAAAGCTGGACCTTGAATAAAAATGAAAAAAATCAGATAAATGCAGTGCAGATGAAATGTCTGAGAAGAATAGTAGGCAAAACTAGAAGGGATAGAGTGAGGAATGACTGTATTAGGGAGGAGCTGAAAGTTAAATCTATAGAGACAACTATAGAAGAGAGAACGCTCTCCTGGTATGGTCATCTTGTGAGAATGCCTCAAGAAAGAAAACCTCGTCAATATATGGAGGCCAGGGCGCAAGGTAAAAGACCAATAGGAAGACCGCGAGTAAGTTGGGAAGAAAACGTTTCACGGATTGCAGCAGCTAGAGGCAAGACCATGAATCAAATCAAGAGAATGGCTTTGGATAGGGACCAATGGAGGAGGTGGGTCCGAGGCAACATCCCAACGCCGTGAAAACGGCACAATGGGCGAAGAAGAAGAAGAAGATGTGGGCATCATCGGCAGCAAAAAAAAAATTATAGTGTAAGTTATTGGATTTCTTTGACACGTGTGCTGTAATGTTAAAGTATTTTAATTTCTCTAATGATTAACAAGTGGGCCTCATCTTTTGTGCCTATATATTTTTTAATTTTATAAATTTACTTTCTTGTTTCCATACAATGCTTAGCAGACTCCAGCTTAAAGCCCCGTTTCCCACAGCACGATATTTTTTGGCTTCCGGTTTTTTGTTTTCTTTACAAATTTTGATTTCTTGGTATCCTGTCAAGCTGATAGATTGTCGAATGAGGTTTAACGCTTTGTATTAATGATGGTGAGTTGAGTTTAATTAAATTTTGTTTTTAAAAAACTTTTTTGCTTTCTTCTACTCGATCTCCATAGCTTGTTGAAGTTTGTACTTTTTCCCAGTGGGCGCTATTTCACTAGATTTTCACTGAAAGGTTATGGTGAGAGAAATAGGCTGTTGAAAAATTATTTTTCTCTCCAAAAATTGAAATGGTCTACAAAAAATAAGAAAGTTCATAGAATAGATGATAGGATAATAAAATTGGAACACTTTTATTAGTTTATTATAATATTTTATTTTACTAATATGGATACCGGTATATAGGCTACATTTTCTTATCAGAATCAATATTATTATTTATATTGTTGGATTCTTCTTCTCAGACTTTGATGTTACTGAATACATTGAATACAGAATAAGCTGTCTGCATTACCTAGAAAGTATAAAATACAATATAATTGAATTGATTATTTTAACTCATCAAATAAGTAAAATTCCTTGTTTGAATTGAAATTGAAATTCAATTTTTTTATTCCACGTGAAAATACAAATTGCAATAAATTGAAATATTTATTGACCTTATAAGATTATAGTTTCCTAGCATAATTACTCTACAAAAAACTATTCGTCTATGTAGTGATTTAATTTCAATGGCAAAAAATGGAATAGATTGAAATTGAAGAAATAATATAATTCTGAACCAATAATCAAGTAGTATTTCAATATTTGCGGTAGTCTTTTAGAGTGTTGTGCAGCTTTATTATGATTTATAGTCGGCGCAGTCTAAGTTGACGAAAACCCCCTCCACACAAGAAATAGCTACGTTGTCATTTTGCGTGAAATTGAAACTTCTCTTACGCAAACACATTCAACTGAATGTTAAAAGTGACAGCGTAGCTTCAGAAAAATCACGCGGTGTTGTGAAACTCACTATTTTTATGATAAACCAGCTGTTTGCAGCTCGAATATCCAAGTCGATTAACTTCAATAACTCCAATCTTTAACATACAATGATTCATGCATATACCGCTCTCCTTACTTTCAAAATCTTGAGAGGCCAAATGACGATCTTCCGACTATTTTCGACGTTTGGAAAAATAATTTCAATTGTTTTTGAACAACTTTCTCGCTTTCACCACCCACTTATCTTCTCAAACGAAAAAGTTTCTAGATCATCGAAAATGTCATGTTTCCTGTTCGAGTAGACTCGACATTAGCAAACATATTCATTAATTGAAACATAATTATTGGTCGAATATAGAAAATTTAAACACCTCTAGAAAGTTCGAATTCTCCTTGTCATTTTGATATAAAAAACTTTATTTTTACTAAAACCCATGATTGTGAGAAAAGTGATATACAAAAGAAAGTAATATTTTCGCGATTTTTCAATTTTTTCAAAAAATCAAATTTCCTTTGAATCCTTCTACCCAGGAACTTTTTTAATACTACTGGCATATCAAGGATGAAATTCTACGTCTAGATATGGGGTTTAATCGCGAATTAGAAGATGTTCCAATTTCACACAATCTGGCAACGGAGCTATTTCTCGGGTGGAGGGGGTTTTCGTCAACTTAGATTGCGCCGACTATAAGTTTAATTTTTAATAATAACTTACGTAATTAGCGTGGAAAATGAAAATATTTCACTAACTTGTAGAAATGTATTGAGATCGATATCATAGATTCCAGATGCAGAAAGCAAAAATTCGTAGGCTGATTGTATTTGGAAGATGTTGATAATTTTTTTCTGGTTGGAGTTGAAATCATACCACTGAATACTGTAGAGACTTTTTTTAATATTAAGGCCCTGAAACATATTCAAATTATAAACTATGAATTTATTGTGAATGATAAAAATGGAATAAAATTATATGCTACTATACATAAGTATTAATCTTGGTAAACTCAACATTTTCCAAATAAAACTTATTCAAAATATAGAATAATTGAAAAGTCTTACCTCTTCAACTAACATTGATCCAAAGTATGTGAAGCAAAATATGTGCAGTATTTCAATAATTAGTATGAAAAAGAATTTACAACCATCTACAGACATTAGGGAATCCATCTGAAAGAAAATGGAGAAATCCATTATTTTAAATCTGTTTCAATTTGATTTAGCCTCTAATGATAGTATCAAATTTCACCAATAATATTATAGTAACCTATAAACATGTTTTTATTAATGAAACACATCAGGTTTTTCATTCCATTTTGTTTTTACCAAAAATTGTATTGTTCTCCTTGAATCATTAAAACAAAGTTATTCATGTTGAGTAACAACTGGATAGAATTCTGCTTTGTTTCAAACAAATTATAGCATAATATCATCAATGATATAAAAAATAGTATGATTTTTAGTGAGTGTCATCAGTTGTTTGTCAGTTATTGATAATTTTAGATCAGTCTTATTTTACCGTATAATAGGATCATCAATTCCTTGTTTGGAAAATGATGAATATTTTATACTCATCTATTTTGATTTCCATCACGAACTGATAGTAAATATTTCACTCTGAACTATTTTACACGACACTGTAGTCATAAATGATTTTATGAGTGCAGTGTCGTGTAAAATAGGTCAGAGTGGAATATTTCCTGTATTTTATTTTACTGTAGAATAAAGGATTATCTAGTTTAGAAAATGATGAATAGCTTATTTAGGCTGATTTACTCGGTGGAAACTAAAAAGACATTTAATAATTCATTTCATTGAAAAGACAGATAAATGGAGATGTTACTTTATACTTACTTTGGTCAGAATGACAGATAAAACCACTATGACTAACATATTGAAGCTAAGTACTAGACCAAAGAAGAATGAAGTGTATTCTTGAAACATGTTGAAGAACCTGCAACGTCAACAAAATAATAGGCTATAATGTTACATTTATTAATTTATTGTTAAAATTGCGACTTGATAGTGAGTAACAGGTGTTTCAAAAAGAACGCACATCAAACAAAAGTTTGAAGGAGAATATATTCGGTACCGGTATAGGGAATACACCGTTTTATAATAATAAATTTTAAAGTTATACTTTATACATTATTTTTGTTGTGTAGTGTTTAGTTGGGTTGGGTATGAATGCACTCTCACTGAGAATTAGACTGATGACAATTAACTCCAATAATTATCCAACTTTCATCATTTGGAAAAATAATACTCAATCATCTATTGATATTACAGACGAAAATGGATATTGTGTCATTACTGGTAAGTTACATTAGTGTGATCTAAAATACGTTGATGAATAGTGCAATTGACTTTATACATTGAATTTTGAAGTGGAAATATTTTCGAGGCTGAATATATTAAACCTCAAACTTTGATGTGTGTCCTTTTTGAAACACCCGCAAAGGT
Organism: Sogatella furcifera; assembly: GCA_017141385.1. NCBI lineage: Eukaryota > Metazoa > Arthropoda > Insecta > Hemiptera > Delphacidae > Sogatella > Sogatella furcifera. Next base: position 33,644,422 of record CM029552.1, on the reverse strand, counting down.
GATTGAATGATAATGTTTACATGGTGAATGAAAGTTTACATTACAATTTTCACTTTAAAAATTGTATGAATATCAAATTTCAAAGGTATCTAATTTCAAGATAAAATCCACAAAAAAAAGTTTTTATTTAATAATCAATTTCCATTGATGCGGAGGCATAGTTACAAAATTATATTTTGCAATAGATATTATAATTGATTAGGGATATAAGTCAATGATATTATATAGTCTGTGCTTGAACGGACTGTATATAGGGGAGTGAATATGAAACTGGCAACCAGTTGGTAGGCCTATAGGTCCTTCGTGGGCAGTTGAGCCGTTGACGAACAAAATGTTATAATATATTGGAATACCTTGCAAAATAGTCTATCAATAAAATTACTACGGTACTGATTATACATATATAAAGTCCCTTTATCACGAGAAAGGATCTGATCTGTCGGATATTATTAACGGCTTTAGTAGATATAGGTTTATTGATTATTATTGATTTGACTGACTTCTCCATGTAATATAGAACTTCAAATTCTAATTCAAAATTTAACTCAACTTTTACCTTTTTTAGAAGACAGTAATTATTTTTGTGTCTACTTATTTAGATTCACTCAGGCTCATTAGCAACATTCCCTTTTGTAGAATATAGATGAGACAGAATTAATTATGACTCGTATTTTATTTATTTATTTAGGTTGACTCAGGTTCATTAACAACATTTCCAATTCTAACTGGTACTGAAAGAAGTATTTTAATTTAGTATAAGCTGTAGATTCGTTTAGGATAAACTGTGAATTTTCAGTTCAAACGAAGTTGAAACTGTACGTTTTGTTGAACTTAGTTTCAATGAAGATATGGACATAAAAAATGGTGCATATCTGGAAATAAGTTTCAATGTTGTAAGTTACAGAGACATATATACTGATGATGCAGTCTAATAAGTAGGCTTAGTATATAGTCCACAATAATATATCCATTACTATTATATTATATTGTAATATTATTAAAGAAATGTGAACTCACTCTATAATCTTCAGATGGTGGAGGACTGGCTCTATCAAAACCTCAGTAGTTGTAACATTTTTGTTGGATTTTTCAGCGTTTATTGTTGTTAATAATGAACCATTTTGATTTTGTTTTCTCCTCCTGTCACCATCTTTGAAACTCTCGCATCTTTCCTTATGTTTTGACAGAGCAAAACACAAAATCCTGATCTGAGTCATCAATTCCATCATAAAAAGAAATACAGTTGAATCGTAGACTATGAATATTACAAGCACATGGAAAACTACAAAAAACATTATCAAGTACTGAAGAATGTATCCTGTGGTGGTTCTTGTGCTGAACCAGCTCCACATCGGAAATGGCGAGAATACATTGTAAGCTGTATCATTGGTCGGTTGTTCTTGGCCAATCATGTAACGTGTAACAGGTATAACAACAAAAATAAAAATTACGTTGATTATGAATCCCGGCACTGAAATCTTGAAAAACCATTGCATGTAAGTTTGGTACTTGGAGCGAAGTCGTTTCACTTCTTCTCTAACTTCTTCACAATCGTACTCATAGAATTCATCCTTGCAGTAACTCAGTAATTTGTACCATAAAATGCGTTTTTTGCGAACAACATGAAAGTCCGCCAAATTTATGAGCAGTCCTGTTTCAATCATGAGAGCGTTGGCTACTTCAAAAACAACGAAAATATTGTGCATTTGCAAATAGATTGTTATTAGCCCGCATATTACAAAGTATACTCCGAGTGTTACAAATACAAATAATACAGTGTAGTTGTAGTATTTCCAGGGTCCACTGGGATAGAAAACCAGTAATGAGAATTGGTAGTATTTGATGTTGGCTCTTTCCAGTCCGTTGATGACATCTGCGAATTCTTTTTCTTCTGCATCGTTCGTCGTCATATCTGTTGGAGGAGGATAAACATTTCAGTGAAGGCTGCGGCCGTAGCACACAAGTAAAAACCACCTTTTGATTTTACCATGAAGCACCTAGGTTCTAATTGTTGTTGTCTGTATATTGATAGATTTTCAGAATAGAATAGATTTTCTAGCTAATCAGTTGTGATTGTGTGATTACTGTTGAATCCTCTAACTCGAAGCGCTACTCTTGCTTCTATATTGGGTAGCCTACAGGATCAATTATTAAAAGTAGGCCTATTGTTATTCAATTAGTCTACTCCAACTCCAAGTCTAGTTTTCCGCATTTGCTAAATCAGATTCATTCATTATTCAAAATGAGTGATTGATAGACGTCAAGTTATTGTGGTAACTGAGCAGAGAGACCCATGGCAATCATATATACCATATATGTATTTATGTATCATGGCATTTGTTTTATATTATTTACAATTGACATAAACACATAATGTAGGTGATAGAAGAGAAAAATTACCTCAAGCTTAATATAGCTAATATAAAATATTAACAACAATAATAATCCTACTACAAAACAAAGGTTGACAACGTAAGAGCACTGCAGTAATAAAAAAATTGATGTTTTTTTTGCAAAATTTACTATAATTATGATTAGGCATATGTTAATGAATAATTCAATTATGAAATCACTTACGGTACTTGCTATTACAATGAAGCTGTTGAGCTTATAGTAACAAATTTTGTGTTATTTTCAAATTGTCAGTTGATTTACCTGCATAAGTGCATACGAAACCAATATTTTTTTCTGTTTTTGCCAAACAAACTTTCAAATTGAGAAATATAGTCTCTCCAAGCAAATACAGACATTCTGGCAAGATGGGAAAATGACTCCAGCTCGGTCAATATTGGTTCAAAAATTATAAATTTGTAGATCTCAAATTGTAGATCAGATTGTTTCCTACAATCTGAGACCAAATTTAAAATGTTCGAACCAATATTGGCCGAGCTAGATTCATTTTCCCATCTTGCCGGAATGTCGTCTTCTTTGCTTGGACAGACTATATTGGCCGTATTGTATTGCTCACCCTACAATTGCAAAAACCAGACTAGAGCCAACTACAAAAAAAATCAGAGCCAACCAAATGTTGATTATGAAAGTTGCAGAAAGAAATGTTTTGCGTACGGTAACGTCAACCGCAAAACAAAATAATTCAGGTACAGGTCACTGAAAGTTTTGGAGATTCTACGTTCATCTATCGATTTCAAACAACCATTTCCCGAAAATGCTGTACATTATTTCTGTAGGCAATGTCCTGACAGGCAGTTTTACTATTTAATGGAGTTCAAGGCATGGTTTGTGTTTTTGGAAGATTGAATAATGTTGTCCATTCATGTTACTAAAAAATACTATATGAACCTGTGAAAGGTGAAAGATGAATGAATAAAAACAATTGTTGAAAAAGCTCAGATTTTTTGATGAGAGAGTGGGATATCCCTCTGTATAATAACATTTCAGAAAATTCCAATATTGGATTTTAAAATTATTTAATTTAATTTTTTTGTCCAGGGCTACTATCAATGAATGTTGATAAAAATTTTGAAAACTCAATAATTATTATACATTTACATACATTTATACATACTGTAGGCCAGTGGTCACCTATAATTGTTAAGTTGAAATCACCAATTAATTATTAAGTTTCATGATGAAGGTCCGTTTCAAAGTCTTGGCGAGCTTCTGCGGTCCATTCAGGGGAAACCACTAGGGGGGGTGGGGGGGTACTCCCCGGAAGTTCTTTGAAAAATTGATAGTTTTAATACATTAATTTTATTATTTTCAAATATTTTGGATAGTTATGACTCTGAATGTATTTCGAATTTAATGTTCTTAAAATATTTTGAAGTTTGATATCATGCCATTGATATATTAAAATTGAAATAAAGGCTGCCAATATTTCAATTGGATTTGGCCGAAAAAATTACTTTATTGTTTACTCTATTTATATGAGGAATGTTTACTTATTAAATTGTCAAAACTATTCTCGAATTTAGTCCTTGACTATATCTCTTTAGCTATTGAAATACCAAGATAAATTGAAACTCTTGACTGTGTATGGAATAATTGGATAAAATAATGCAACAATGTTAAATATACAGCCAACTTTTTATTGAGAGTTGTATGATGAGAAGTGTTATTTTATTGTTGTGGTTGGTTTTTAATCATTCAATTTTAATCAGACTTTAGAGGGTTTCTTATGGAGTTTTTTTTTAGGATTTACTGTATTTTAAGTTTTCTTTGTTGAGATCGGTATGACATCGCGGTCCGCACAAAACTAGCTGGCGGTCCGGATCCGGACTGCGGTCCGCCATTTGGTGACCACTAGCTGCTGTAGGCTACTACTTAAATTAGGAAAAACTAGACATAGCCTGTACTATTCCTTTCCCAAAATTTTTATAAAAAGTCAATGTTTTCCAAAATGAGGTTATGATATGATATTGTTGAAATTATAGTGACAAATTTATTCAAAGTAGGCTACCCTTTCTAGATTTTTTTAAAAATAAAAACTATTTAATTATAAAAAACTATCTGAGACAAATTGTTCAAAGCCTAATTATGAGACATATCTGTACATTTTTCAATTTTCTTGAATTTTTTATTTCTTTTTCAGAAAATGCCTTTAGAATTTTTCTTTCTGAGGGTGAAGCTCATAGGCTTGTGCCTGGGTAATGATGTGGATGATAGGTGCCGATTACCTTCTTAGGTAGTCGGGACCGACGGATTATCGTCTCCTCCGAAAGACGGGGTGGCCGTAATTATGTGGTCAAAGAATTTTGTCACGGTTGAGACTCGAGCCTGGTCCACCTGGTTATCATGGATTTTGATCAGTTGAAACTAAAAGTTAAACGATTTCGTCTGCTCTTGTACGCTCCAACAGCCGATGTTGTCCTATAGCTGTGCCTAGATGTTGTTTTTGAAATCAAAACAAACTATATAGATGCTTTAGGCCACGGCCACAAGGGCAGCTTTTTGCTGCAAATTTTGTCAACACCTCTGAAGATGTTCCCAACTCGTTCAAATTTCAATAAAAATCATGCCATAATATAGTTCTAAATTTGAGTAATTTTGAACATTCAAAATAAATTTTTCATCCCTTCTCAATTTTGAAATAATGATGATAGAAATTTTTTTGTCCAGATTCCAATTAAAATTACTCCATAATTTAGTACTCAATTTCGTATTAATTGAACCACCAAACAAAAATTTGTACCCTTTCCCGTTTTAGGGTAGAAGTGATTGGAAAGGGATGACTGGACCTCATCCTGAGCCTCAAACCAAAACCAAGCTAGAGTTTTGTATTTTTTCAATGTTTTGTACAATATTATTTCAATGATAGCAAAACAGCTGATATCGCCTAACGTACTCGCCTACATATCTCTCACCATTACTCAGATGTCTGAAATGGAACTAAAATCTCAACTAGCTGCTGCTGAGAAAAATGAATCGTGACCTATTCGTTTGCAGCAAATATTTGCAGCACTTTTATGCTCGTCAGGCCGCACCAGCTGATTTTCTATCATAAAAATAATAATAAATTCTAGCTTTGTTTTGGTATTTGGCTCAGGATGGGGTCCAGTCACCCCCTTTCAATCACTTCTACCCTAAAACGGGAAGGGGTAAGAAATTTTTTGTTTGGTGGTTCAATTGATACAAAATTGAGTACTAAATTATCGCGTAATTTTAATTGGAATCTGGAAAAAAAATTCTATCATCATTATTTAAAAATTGAGAAGGGATGGAAAATTTCTTTTGATTGTACTCGAATTTAAATTACTCGAATTTAGAACTACATTATTGCATGATTTTTATTAAAAATTTGAACGAGTCGGGAACATCTTCACAGGTGTTGACAAAATTTGCAGCGAAAAGCTGCCCATGTGGCCGTAGCCTAACACCAGCTGTTCCATCAGTTCCTTTCATTCACTGACCTTCTTATAAATCTATGATCTTTATACCCAAGCAAAGAAGACCCTCTGGCAAGATGGGAAAATGACTCCAGCTTGGTCAATATTTGTTCAAAAATTATAAATTTGTAGATCTGAAATTGTAGATCAAACTGTTTCCCACAATTTGAGACAAAATTTATAATTTTTGAACCAATATTGACCGAGCTGAAGTTGTTTTTCTATCGTGCCAGAGGGTCTTCTTTGCTTGGACAGACTATATGAACAACTTCATAATATCAAAAGCCATTAATAAATGATTAATATTATTTTAGTGATTTGTATATATTTTTTAAAATATGAATAATTCAACTAAAATTTTCTTGAATACCGTGGGATAACCTGTCTCCATTTCTATCATAAAAAATAGAAAAATTCATTGAGTCGTTGTTGATGTAAATAGAATTGTTCCATAATGAATCAATGTTCTCGTGGACATAACTGAATTGTTTTGTAGACAATCGTTACGTAAAACATTCCCTTCCACTAGCGGATCCAAGGGGGGGCACAGGGGCACGTGCCCCCCCCCCCCCCCAGACGAATGAAACATACACTAGATAGAATGGACTAAATTGAATTATACTTTACATATAAACTCAAATTGAAAATTTTAAGGGGGTTCAATTAAAAGTTTTAAAACTCCTATGAATATACTTTTTAGAGTAGAAAACAAAAAATTTTTGGGGCAAGCCCCGAACCCAATTTTTAGCATGTATCAAGTAGCCTAATAGCTGACGGCAAAACGTTACTCGGTTTTGTCTGCTTGTACGCTTCAACAGCTGATGCTGTCGATTAGAGTTGTCATTTAGCTATGCAAGACAATAGATGCTTTGGTAGTAGGCTACATTAACGAGGAAAGTGTCTAAAATTTTGGCAACAGCTATAGTAGCAATTAGACTGAAACCTCAACATCCAAAATAAGAGTTTCTCATCATTTCTGAATTGGTTTATTCAATATTATTTTGGATAACACAGTTTTCACGTTTGGGGGGGCACCAAAATATCTCGGGAACTATGCGGCTCAGGGCAAAATGTGTCAAAATTACAACAATTTTAAAATAGTGGTTCTATGCAAAATTCCATTAAATTGAACGTTTGTCAAGTTACAAAAGAGAAGAACTCAAAAACATAAGCTCAATAAAATATAGCAGCATTTCACAAAATTTTCATTTGAACAATTTATAGTTTAGGGGTTGTATACGACATTTTTGTATTGGGGAGAAACTTTAACTCTTGAAAATAAGGCTAGGGCCTAGGCCATTTGTAGACTAATTGCACCGTACTATAGTCCATTCACGATCACTTGAGACGAAATAAAAAAACCTTTTGCGTGTGTGTGCGTGTAATGGAAGGTCTTCTATGCGAAAAAGTCGGCTGCAGTCAAACAGCTGATTCTTGTCTGGAGCTGTGATTGGTTACAGCTGTTGGTTTGTGGCCGAAAGTTTCGCATAGAAGAAGACCTTCCACTACACGCACACACACTCAAAAAGTTTGTTTATTCCGTCTCAAGTGATCGTGAATAGGGTATAGGTAGTATTACCAAGCTGCAGCTCGAGCCACGCTTCTGGCTCTAGCTCTCTGCTTCGCTTCTGCCTAGCTCTAGCTGCGCTGCTCTAGCCATCACAACTCTATTCACAACTATATTATAGATGCTTACTCTGCTATTAGGACTACCAATGTATACTAAATCAATAAATACTTTGATTATTTTTGTTTAAAAGTTGACTACGAAAACTGGTTTAATGTAGTCGACTTATTTCCTGTTTTTTTCTTCAAGTTTTTTATATTGTATGTTTTGAAAGGAAAATAAAAATTCATTCAAATATTGAAATTTACTTGAAAATGGCTCAAAAAATGTGAATTTCACTATTTATTGATTTAGTATACATTAGTAGCCCTGATAACAAAGAGAGCATTTATAATATAGTTATATGTGAATAGAGTTGTGATGGCTGGAGCAGCATAGTTAGAACAGGGCGCGCAGCTCGAGCCGCGTAACTCGAGCTGCAGCTTGGGAATGCTACCATAAGGTTGACGTTAAATAAAATTACCTGTCTGTTCCGTTATTATTTGTATGAGAGGAGCTTGAATTATGATATGTTGGTGTTACTTTCTGAATACTATAATGTATTGTATTATTTTTAGAATAACTTTTTAAGTGAAGAGAATGTGATATGGGGCACTGACGATTGACCAGTGACCATCATACCCAATACCCATATCAACTAGTCAGAATCAAGGAAAATGGTTGGGAATGATAGCTCAGATTCAAGGAAAATGCTTGGGAATGATTGCTCTTCTGTAAGATTGAAAATACATATTGGATGGCTTTCTTGCTGTTCTAAATGAATTTGAGACTACCTTTTTCAACAAAAATCTTTTTCAAAACCCCCGACCCCTTTTTGGCCATGGCGTAAGAAGTAAAAATATGAAGTAGCCTACTAGATGAGAATACATGTTACAATGAGAAACGAAAGTAATGTACCGGTACAAAAAATACATGAGTTAGGTAAGCCACTTACTTTCAGCATTTTTTCATACTTAAACCAGCCTATTGATGAATAATTCTTGTTTCTTGATCTTTTGTAAAAACTGAATTGGAGGGTTTAAAACTGTTCATATAATTTAGGGGAAAATTCAATCTGCTTGACGAATCATGTAATAATACCGTACGCATTTTCCAAATCAGATGGAGTGAATTTTGTGGAATTTTTACATGGTTTCTGTAATACTAATAAAATACTCTTATTCAAATTCCTACAGATTAGAAAACCCCTCCTATTACTTAGTGATACTTCTTGATATTATCTTATTATAAGTGGGGGGGTGTGATTAGGTATGAAGAGTTGCTTGTGAAAAAGTGGGGAAGAGGGGTGCAGGGGGGACTTGTGATAATTTCGCCTTACTACCCTTTGATAATTTCATAACCTGGGTTGTGCCCCCCCCCCCCCCCCCCCCCCCCAGAAGTAAATCCTGGATCCGCCCCTGTTCCCTTCTAAAACTTTTATATTCAACATTTGCATGTTTGGCTCTGGATTTTTTTAGTTAGTGCAAAAGTCTGTTTCCACAATATTATTAACGATAGCTAGGGCAACTATTTGCAACTATGCAACGCCTCCAATGCCATCAGTCGAAATGTGGAATTTTGTTCGACAAAGAAAATTTCTATTGTATTTTTATCAAATGTTAGAACAGTTTTTTCTGCAAAAACAACAGAAATTCTCATTTCCAGGTAAATAAATTTATTAAAAAAATACAATAAATAAAATCAACTTATATATATTGAAAATAAAAAATTGTATTTATTACAAAATAATACATTAACTTAACTGCAATTATCAACTAATCAGCTACATTGTAATAGCAAGTGAGTCATCCCATAATGAAATTGTATTTATTAACATAATTCTATTATAACATAACATAACATAATTCTAACATAGTCTAACATTATGTTAGTGATATTTCTACTAGCAGAGGAACTTATTTGAGAATTTATTTGAAAAGTTACACAAAACTAATATAATAATATATGGTAAACTACCAACCAGTTGTATTAGATTTTTGAGCCAATTTTTCATAGGAAAAGATTATTTTAGTCTGCATAAAGTCTATAAAAAATTAGAAATTCTTGAAAAATGTGCACTCTTATTAAAACGAGTTCCATTATTTGCGAAAAAGTACTTTTTATCCTATATTTTGTTGACTTTCTTCCAACAGAAATGTCGAACTATAAGGAAGAAAAAGAATTCACAGACGTCATCAACGGACTGGAAAGAGCCAACATTAAATACTATCAATTCTCATTACTGGTTTTCTATCCCAGTGGACCCTGGAAATACTACAACTACACTGTTTTATTTCTATTTATAACACTTGTTGTCTACTTTCTGGCAACCGGGTTGATAACAATCTATTTGCAAATGCACAATATTTTTGTTGTTTTTGAAGTGGCCAACGCTTTCATGGTTGGCTTAGCACTACTTATAAATTTGGTCGACTTCCATTTTATTCGCAAAAAACGGATTTTATGGTACAAATTATTGAGTTACTGCAAGGATGAATTCTATGAGTACGATTGTGAGTTGGTCAGAGAAGAAGCAAAACGACTTCGTTCCGAGTACCGAACTTACATGCAATGGTTTTTCAAGATTTCAGTGCCGGGATTCATAATCAACATAATTTTTATTTTTGTTGTTATACCTGTTACACGTTACATGATTGGCCAAGAACAACCGACCAATGATACAGCTTTCAACGTATTCTCGCCATTTCCGATGTGGAGCTGGTTCAGCACAAGAACCACTACAGGATACATTCTTCAATACTTGATAATGTTTTTTCTAGTTTTTCAAGTGTTTGTAATTCTCATAGTCTACGATTCAACTGTAATTCTCTTCATTATGGAATTGATGGTTCAGATCAAGATTTTGAGTTTTGCTCTGTCAAAACATAAGGAAAGATGTGAGAATTTTGAAGATGGTGACAGTAGGAGAAAACAAAATCAAAATGGTTCCTTATCATCAACAAAAAACGCTGAAAAATCTGATAGAAATGCTACAGCTACCGGTACTGAGGTTTTGATAGAGCCAGTCCTCCACCATCTGAAGATTGTAGAGTGAGTAGCCTAAGCAATACTTTAATAATGTACATTTATGGACTATGCACTATAGGCCTACTACTGAAACTGTATCATTGATATGTCCCTAAAACAATAATCATACCGTCTTCCCTATCTTCTACAGAAAGCAAAAGTTGAGTTGAATTCTTTTAGTAGTTGTGAAGGTGATTTGTGGTAGTTAGGGTATCCATAATAAATGAAAATACAAGATGTTGTAAAATAGTCATTGAGTTTACCAGAGATTGATAATGGTGTAACAACCGGAACCGGTATCTTGATTTTCTAATAAATCAGTGGTTTGACAACATCTTGTCTTTACTTTTATGTTGATTCAAATTTTGAATTAGAAATTAGAAGTTCTATATTACATGAAAAAGGCAGGCATGAAAGCAATGATCAATAATGAATCTCTAATATCTAGTAGAACAATATTTTTCTCGTGATAAAGGGACTTATAAAACAGCTTCATTCGAAATTATTATAGAATACATGTTCAATTTTACAATGTAAGTTCATCCTCAAAACTAAAATTTATTGATTTTCAAGCAATTCAATATTGCTATGAGTGAGTTATACAGTAATTATATATAATCAGTATCAGTAGGTATTAATTTTTGGTGAGAATCAAAAGTATAGCAATGTATTATATATTGATGCAATTTATAATACTTTGTGTCAAGGAAGCAAATAAAAAGAGTGTCCCTATGCTTCCATGTATACTATGTTAATTTTAAAAAATTCTTGGTTCTCCAGGTTTTTCAACATGTTTCAAGAATTCAGCTCCCTTTTCTTTGGACTAGTACTTAGCTTCAATATGTTGGTCATAGTGGCAATATCTATCATTCTGACCAAAGTAAGTATACAGTAATATCGCCATTCACCTGTTTTTACACCAAAATGAATATTATTAAAATAATGTATTTTCAGTTTTCACTAAGTGAATCAGCCAAAATGAACTATTCATTATTTTCCAAACAAGGAATAGATAATCATATATTCTACTGTAAAACAAGACTTATCTGAAATTACCAATTGGTAATGAAGTCAGTCAGTGAAAAAAATACTTCCGTATTTTTATTTATTTATTTACAAATGAAATACACCATTAATGGTATATGGTTAGGTTAGGTTAGGTTAGAATTCATATTAGGTTAGAGTTTGAATTCATACTACCGGTACTGATAATATCAGGGTAGCCCATAACTTATTTCAAACAAATCATTATTCCATCCAGTTGTTACTCAACATAAATATTTCTCTTTAGTGATTCAAGGAGAACAATATCATGTAATTAACACAAACTGGAATATAAAAATAAAAACTGAAGCACCAAAAACAGCAATGCTATTTTCCAATAATTAAGAAGCTCTTGTGAAGTTTGTAGGCTTCTATAATATTATTGGTGAAATTAGATACCTAATATCATATTCAGGCTTTAAATCAAATTTAAAACCGATTGGAAATAATTGATTTTTTATTTTTCTTACAGATGGACTCCCTTATATCTGTAGAAGGTTGTAAATTCTTTTTTATACTAATTGTTGGAATACTGCACATATTTTGCTTAACATACTGTGGATCAATGTTAGTTGAAGAGGTAAGATTTCCTATTATTTTCTGTAATGTATATATTGTGAACAAATTTTATTTCATTTGAAAAAGTTGAGCCTACTAAGAACTATTAGATGTTTATAGTAGAAATAATATACTCTTTTACTATTATTCCATACTCATCAATAAATTTAGATTTGATACCTACCTATCATAGGATTTGCGGCCCCCAAAGGATAATAATTTATAATTTGAAAATGTTTCAGGGCCATAATGTTAAAAAATGTCTCTACAGTATTCAGTGGTATGATTTCAACTTCAAGCAGAAAAAATTTATCAACATCTTTCAAATACAATCAGCTTACAAATTTTTGCTGTCTGCATCTGGAATCTACGTTATCAATCTCAATACATTTATACAAGTTGGTGAAATATTACATTTTTACACTCAATTATGTATTGATAATTATCAAATTAAACCCATAATAAAGCTGTCAAACACTCTTAAGATTACAGCTAATATTGATATAGCGGATTTCAAGGAGAATGGCGGTTGACAATTGCCTGTTGTTGATGCTCCGCTCTGTTAGGACAGTCTGAAAGCTGCAAACTGAAGTCACTCTTGTTTTGATGTGCTTTCGCAGACAGCTAGTCGACTGTCCTGATGGAGCTGAGCATTGATGGCAGTTCGTTCCGCCAACCGCCAGTTTTGTTCACTTCTACCTATAGGGCAAGGTCTATATACAGACCTTGCTATAGGGCAGCTGAAGCAGTGCGCCCTGTGTACAAAAAGTGTACCAGTTACCCAAACATTTTTATTCTTGTTTTTTCTTCTATTCTAGATTTTATTTGCTTATTTATTCAACCAAAAGTTAACATGATTATTTTTGTTATAATTTTTACAAATTTTGGTACCTCTGTCATGTAAACATGGATTGAACATTGAAGGTCCAGGATTAGTCCACATGAGTTTCCATCTAACTTCTGCTGCCATATAACAGATATGGTCCCTTGCTAATACTAATATTACTAATATTATTTACTGATACGAGACTCTTTCAATGCCACAGGATAAGCTATACTATTGTAACTATTGATGTTATTGAATATTGAATTGAAATAAGTTTTCAATATTATTTTTGCTATTGAAATCAAATTCACACACAGACAAATAGTCCTGTATTCCAGCAAGCTATTGTCTTGGTCTATATTTCACATATAATATTCCAATTTCAATGCATACAAGAAATTCAAATTATTTTCACGAGTTCAAATAATTAATTCAATATCATTATTATACTTTGTAGGTAATGCAGACAGCTTATTCTGTATTCAATGTATTCAGTAAGATCAAAGTCTGAGAGGAAGAAGCTATCAATATGGGAGCATTGATTCTGATTTATACCTATATTTTTATAATAAAATATTATAATAAAGCAAAAATGGAGTTTCAATTTTAATAGTCTGTAGTCTATTCTATGAGCTTTCTAATTTTTGAGGATCAATCCAATTTTTGTAAATTATATAGGCCTACATGTAATTAATAAATGAGGATTTCCGGTAACTAATGATAACTAATGATGCTTAACAAAATTTCATAATTAAAATTGGTTGAAATGGTAGGTTTGATCTCTCAAAAATCTATTCAAATGAGAATTGAATTTTGTTGTCATTGATTTTTTTTTTGCGGATGATGCCCACATAAGTATTTTAATTTACTTGTGCGTGGGTAATGGAGTGTGCGAGGGTGATTTTTGAGCTGCATAAACGACCATGCCTCTGGTGGGATTTGAACCCACGACCGGGTAGCGCTAGCGGACTGAAGGTGCCGATTATGTTAAAAATCTTCATTTTATTTTATTTTTAAGTTTCAACTTGTTTCTTTTTTCAGCTAGATGATTTTTATTTGTTTTTAATGACATAAAACCAATGGCCTATATGTAAACACACGTTTTTTAATAATATGGATGCCCTTAAGTTATGTATAACTTTATAATAAATTTGTGTAACGCCCATAATTACCATCCTCAACTAATATGAACAATGTTCATAACTTGATAAATGAAAAAAATTGTAAATTCAGCTTTATTTATTTATGCATTTATTAGTAGCTATTTTTCAAAATTTCAACTATTTCAGGATATTCCCCCGTCAATAAATAATGAAGGAAAAATTCAGCACGTCAGCATGGGATATATATTATTCATTTGGCTGACAAGCAATAGGAAAACCGGCAAGCAAATTAAATTTTAATTACTGCGATTCCTTTCTCAGTATTGATGGGTTTACTGGAATGTCTCTTTCCATAAAATAAAAATGGAGCTTTGGTAGGGGAAGATCTCACCAGTTTGTGCAGAGCGAAGTTCAAGTACCTTTTATCAAAGACAATGTACTATTAATAGTACATTGTCTTTGCTTTTATGATTTCTTGTTTGAATCGTTATGTACCTAGCCTAGATTCCTTACAATGTTCCTTTAACTCAACGATAGGTTTGGAGGTTATTCTCAGTTGATAAATCAATTTTCATTGAGAAATTCAGTGAATCATACTCACTCTTTATAACTTTGAAAACAAAATCTTATGACCAATGGACCAAGTGAAAGTTACGAATATAATAAAACTTTATCGACAATTTTAATAATTGAGACTAAAAATACGGTGATAATGATGTGAAAATTACTGTAAAATAAATTTCAAAATTAAAAGTTCAACATGTTTCAAGAGTTTAGTTCCTTCTTCTTTGGCCTCGTGATAAGTGTGAATATGCTAGTCATTGTTTCACTATCTGTGATAATAACTCGAGTAAGTACTAATATTAAAAATTTCATTCAAGTAAAATATAATAACCTTCGAATAGAGTGAATATTTTGAAAAATAAATCCATATGGCTTTTTTCTTTATGGGGAGCTACCCATGGGTGGGTTCTAGGTTCCACCAGGACCACCCTAACTACGTAACTTGTAACTAGTTAAGATGGTCCTGGTTTCTCTTGTCTTGGACTGATCACCCATCCGAAAGCAACCCATAGGGTTTGTGACTCAACATAAAAACCTAGCAACTGTTAAAACTTTAAAATAATTAAAATCAAAGTACCCTTCTTTAATGTAGTGAAAAATGAAAATATTAAAAAAAAAACATTTTTGATGTAGTGTAAAATAAAAATATTTAAAAAAGGGTACTTTGATTTTTATTATTTTAAAGTTTTAACGAATACAGTAGCCCTTAGAGAAAATAAGTAACTATAGTAACTGCCCTCACCGATCAACCAGACATACCGTACCACACAGAGTGAATATTAATATCAAGATTTTGACTTCAAGAATAGCTTTGGAAACTGTTAACTGAGAACTACATTTTTCTTCAATGATCAATACAATATAAGTTAATAGTTGATGTAATTATTTCTATTATAATGTCCTTTCACGCAGAAGCGATTTGTCAAGTTGACGCCAAAAAGTTGGGCGGTTATACAAGAGTTTTGTGCTCTCCAACAGCTGATGTTGTAAATTTGTAATCAAGAGACAATAGATGATTTACATCAGTTGTTAGTGAGTTACAACATGTACAAAAAACTGCCTAAATGTATGACGTCAGCTATAATTTGGAAGGTAAGTCTTTTAAATATCTTTAGACAAAAAGAGAGTAAAACGAGAAACAACCATTTTATTTACGACCAACAAAGATAAAAAACTTTCATACATTTTTTTAATGTAGGCTACTTAGATACACAACAGTGATATTTGCCTGAGTATAGAGTTGAGACTTCATTAAATCGTTCTCTTATTAGAAAATGTTTAAATTTTTTCAGATGGATACTCTACTCTCCATGGAAGGCTTGAAATTCTGCTCGGTACTAATCCTTGAGATATTGCACATGTTTTGTTTTACTTTCTGTGGATCAGTACTGATTGAAGAGGTGGGTTTCCTGTTTCTTACAATATTTCTTCGATTCTGCGTTTTTTATCATAATTGAACATAATATATTAGGTATCTGTTGTGATAGAATCCATGTCGTGGTAAAAAAATATTCGAATATAGACTTAGAAAAGAATATAATAGACTTTTAATGATGGAGAGACTCTGGGTAAGGTATTTCTCCACAATAAAATTAATGAGTGGTTTGGCAAATGACATATTAATTCTCAGCTCTGTCAGGACAGTTGGCGTACTGTCCCCTATCTGCGAGAGTACCTATTGCCTTCGAAGACAACTTCAGACTGTCCCGACAGAGCTCTGCTTCCACCATCTTTCTGTATCATCTTTCCAGCAATTGTATCACCATGTTGTAGACTAAACAACACTTGATGAACTGATCTGATTCTCAAAATGAGAATCGATTTATAGCGCTGACGAGCTCTAAAACAATCCAAGGAAAAGAGTCGTATTCATAGTATTCAAACATTTTAAAATTGTATTCTGTTAAACTTCTTTTGAATTCTAAGAAACTGTAGAATTTTACTGTCATTGATGGTAAATGTTTTAATAATTTTTCAATTTGTATTATTTTTATTCACGTTACAGAGCCAAAATGTTCGAAAGGCACTCTATAATATCCGCTGGTACGACTTCAATTCTAATCAGAAAAAATTGTCAATATCTTTCAAACGCAGACTGCGGCTAAATTTCTGCTTACAGCTTCCGGAATTTATGGCATAAATCTCAATACATTTTTACAGGTAAGCCTAAGTACATGTTTGTACAGCTCGATTAAATTTCTTGACAAAAAATCAATTCATGAATTTAAAATGCAATTATTTGGAATAGTCCAGTACGCAGGGAATTTTGTAAGGCTAATTTCTGCAAAAGGTGGTGTATGCGATTTTATTGTTCTAATTGCTCTAGCCAGAAAACCATGCACTTTTTTAGTTTTTCGCATATAACTAAAAAACGGTCCACATTTTTATAGGTACATTCTCATATTAAATTGTAGAGGACAAAATTCTGCGTCGATTGAAAAAAACAAAAAATCGGTCGAATAGATAACGTTTTACATTCATTCAAAAAACACAATTTTTTCCAAATTTTCCAAAAAAAAGTTTAAATTGATATGTAGCTCATAAAGTAACTGATAAATGTATTACCCCTCTTTCTAAAAGTTGTAGAGCATGGAAAATTGTGTTCAGAAAGTGCAAAAAAATTTATATTTGACCAAATTTGGAACATTAACAATCACTTTTCCAAAAATAAAACAGGCTACACGTGGTTTTTTCAACATTTTGATGTTATGTTAGACATTTGAAGTCTAACAATAGAGCCTGACTTGTATTTTGTAGTCTACTTGGATCACTTACCATCAGAATAAATACTCCACTGCTCTGAATCCAAATTATTTGTGATACAAAGGACATTCAAGGATAATAGAATAAGGATATCCCTAACTTTTGTTAGAGTGAACGGATCCTGATAAACTATAGCTCATTGTTTTCAGCTTGAAAAGACAATTCTATTTCGTATATCATATGTTGAATTTGGTCAAAATTGAAGAATTCCATCACCTAGAGTACTTTGAGCCCATTCCTGTAGATCTTCAATCTTCATCAATGAATTAACACTTATGCTAAAAAAAAAATGCTGAATCGAAATTGACCGGTAGTCTTTTTTTGTTGATTTTTTAGTTAACCAATTTTATATTCATTTTCAGGTTATGCAGACTGCGTATTCAATCATCAACATTCTGAGCAATATGAAAACCTAACAACAGAATTTGAAGTCACTTGGAATTTGTAATATTTTAACTTTTAATAGTTTTATAATAATTTATAGTCTATAAGGTTGATTCAATATTAGATGAAACCAATTAGAACGTTTTGTCTGAACTGAAACTGTACAAAACGAACGAAATGTACCAATAGTTACTCAAGTATAATAATAATTTATGGTGTAATCTACTTGAATGTTCAACATGTTTTACTGATTTCAAGAAGCGTTCTGTTCCATTTCATGTGAAGTGAAAGCAACCTAATTCTCGGTATCCAAATTTCATTAAAGCTTAAGGCCCATTCTAGACGAGCGTCGAAAACGCGGAACGTCGCGTCACGTGCTCGACAGAACCCATTGTGTTGAATTGGCTTGTCTACACGGGCGTGATAAACGCGCGCCCATACAACACAATGGTTTCTATCAAGCACGCGTTTTCGACGCTCGTCTAGAATGGGCCTAACAGAAATTATAAGATGTGAATTTTATTGGATTAATTACATTAATTTTCTACATGATTTGTTTTTCTTTTCTTGTATAGAAAATTACATATCTCCTAAACGGGTGCGAATTTCGGGAACCGAATTACATTTATTCTTGTTCCTCTCTTCGTGGGCTAACATCCCTGTGAGTTTGGACGATTCTAGTTTTGAGAAAGCACGATGTATAGCACCATGGTTTTTATCAAAATTTGGCATAACCCTTACTTCTAGTTCTTAAAGAGAGAATCAAGAATATGTAACGTTTTTAAAATAATTCGTTCCTGTTCAGGAGTTATAAGCATTTAAAGATTGTAAATTGCAATCTCCTACATCAGATATGATTTTTTTCAAAATTTCTTTCACAAAAATCTCCTGAACGGGAAACTAATGACATACAGGTATTCTTGTCCCCCTTTTCGACTACTATCATCCATTTGAGTGGAATAAACAAGTATTATTAGCTGTTATAAATCCCGGAGTTATAGTCTGTCCAAGCAAAGAAGACCCTCTGGCAAGAAGGGAAAATGACTCCAGCTTAGTCAATATTTGTTCAAGAATTATAAATGTGGCCTTGATAGTAGATCAAATTGTTTCCTACAATTGATCAAATTGATAATTTTTGAAGCAATATTGACTGAGCTTGAGTCATTCTCCCATCTTGGCAGAGGGTCTTCTTTCCTTGGACAGGCTGTAGTTCCACCTCGCCGACTCTACCTAATGTTGATGATATAATAAATGTAAAAGGGTAGTATTGATAAGATACGTTTTTACGTCTATTTAAATACAAAATTTTATTGAAATACGGTTAAGCAATACAAAGTATGGAGACACTGATACTACAAAAATGTGACAAAAGCAGAATATATTATTCTTATCTTTCCAATTACAAGCACATTCTTTCAATACTATTAAGTACAAATTAAATGTAAAGAAAATATATAAATAGAAGAGAATAAGTTCAACACAAATACTAAATAATTAACTTGAAAACATAATATAATAATTAATAGAATAGTACATAAACTACTCCAGATAATACATACTTTGGGACAGCGCTATTAATTGAAATATACAGTACTTCGGTCCAGTCAGCTTTATCGTATTGTCAAGGCACAAGTTCGATTCTCGATAGTTGATTGATCAACTAAAATCTCGATAATCGTTCCAATTCATTTGTCGAAATCCAGTCATACTATCACTATTACATGCTTCAAACACATACGAAATCAACCAAAAGTAGATTGTGAATATTTGAAATTTGTCCAAAATGGATAATTTTGTCATTGAAAACTGATTAACAATAAGGAAAATATATTCCAGCTCAACTTTTCCATTGTTATAAATTGTAAAGTAAAAGTCTTCATTTTATATTATGAACCTATATATTCAATACTTTATCTGTGTAACAATAAAATACGTCATTGATATTTTTTTTATAACTTACTTGTTGACTGCCTCATTCACACAGTTGATTAATAATGATTGTTATTGTATTTAAAATATATTTAAATATTTACGACTAATTTAAATGTAAAATTCAATCAGCTTCTTGTGACAATCATTCATTTTTGTCTTGATAAAGATTCACAACAAACCTATAAAGTTGTTGAATAATAATAATTCAACAACATTCCAACTCATAATTTGTTTATGAGAACAATAAACTCATTATAAAATGTCACTAAATTAGTTCATTCAATTGGGTAGTTTACGATATTTTTATTCAATCTTCTCTTAGTCAAGCTAGGTATTCAATCAGTTCTGATCAACAAATCTCATGAAACATATCTTCCAGAAAATAACTGACTGATCATTCCAGAAATTATTGAAAACATTTTTTCGATAACCTAATCAATCAGTTCTCAAACACAAAACTCGTTAACCATATATTATTATCATTATTCAACTATATCTAATTTATTATTTTTAAACGCATGCATGTGAAATTATCTTGTAAACCATTACAATAATATTCTTAGTCAGTCTAGAAAAGATCTACCAGTGTTTTAATCGAATCTGAGAGAATACACTCTCAGAAGAATATTGGGAAAACAATAAGATCCTTGTCCAAATATAAAGAAAATTCCAATAGGAATTTAGATGAATAGGTTACACAAATACATAAATTTTGTTAATATAGAAGACTTAATATTCAAAAACATAATAATATAGTCAACTAACAAAGATTCACTTGTTTTTTATGAAATTGATTGGATTTATTGAAAAACCATTTCAACAGAATGGACAAGACAACACTTTTATCGAAAATAATGTTATTTCCAATAGGAAGAGAAAATAATACTTTTATCGAAAATAATGCTTTTTCCAATAGGAAGATTGAACAAGTTTTACAGAAAAGAGAATACTGTAGTTGATATTGTATAAGCCACAATAAATAGTACATACAATCCAGTAGGCTACAACTATTTGGAAAAAATCTAAATTTGCTTCAATATTGAATTTATTGAAAAACTGACACACGGACAAAACTACCACGTTTGAAACAAGACAAAACGAAACATTTCAAAACTAAGAGGTTTTACACATGTTTCTCAAAACGAAACATTTTGAGATTTAGGAAGTTACATAACATTTCTTCTTGAAATGGGACAAAATGTTTCAAAATGAAGTCATGATTTGGGAAGTTACGAACATTTTTCTTGAAACGGGACAAAACAAAACATTTCTAAACAAGTTGAATAGGTTTGGGATTACATAGAAAAGAATAGTATAGTAGATGGGTGGTTGTGGATTGAGGAAAGCCTTAGGGAAGTGTTCCTCCGGCAGGTGGCGCTTCACCACAGTCCCGATGAGAATCCGCCGGGCGGCACACGTTGACGGCCCGTGGCGGTGGATGACGGGGTGGAGGGGGGGTTGGAGCTGCCATTGCTCAGCGGGGTGCTGGGCTTGCTGATGCTGCCTTCATAGCCTTCGCCAGTCACTGGGTTGCCATCTACAATGGAAAAAATGAAAATTTGTAAAGAAAATCATTAAAAAAGGATCCCACCAAACTGTGACTACAATAATTGATTGAAATACTGTACAGAGAAATTGTAAAACCATCCGACTTATTATAATTTGGTCAAGCGAAGAAGTCACTTTGGCAAGATGGGAAAATGACTCCAGCTCGGTCAATATTAGATCAAAAATTATAAATTTGGTCTCGAGTAATAGCACAGACTAACTATACATAGTAACTAGACTAACTAGAATAGTAAATATAAGGTAATAGATAACATTCTGCTCTACAATTTGAGATCAAATTGACAATTTTTGACCAATATTAATAGAGCTGGAGTCATTTCCCCATCTTGCCAAGTGTCTTCTTTGCTTGGCCAGACGATATCATTCTATCACGATACCGGTTTTGGTTGTTTTTTTTCAAAACAGATCCAAAAATTTTAAAAATTCTATTATCATATTATGTTTCCTTTTATCTATGGCTACTATCAATGTATGTTGATGAATGAGAGGGAACTTCCTTGCCAAACATCATGTTATGCATTGCTCTGTCAAGACAGTCTGAAGCTGTATTTGAGATCGAATTAGCCTTAGAAGTTTGGACATCAGGCTTATTACAAAATTAGTGCTCACTAAAATTATCACTTCAATTCTTCATCATTTTGAATTTAAGCTTGGAAATTTAAAGCAATTCAAGATTGATCCTTTTTAAACACGGATTTTAATAGTCTTTAAGTTGACATATGGGCAATGTCTTTTATAGATGCTGAGCTTAGTTGGGACAGTCTGAAAGCAATCGGTGAGACCTCAATGCTTGAAGTCATTCTCCGCTCAAAATGCTACAACCGACCGTTCGCCGACTGTCCTAATAGAGCTGAACATTAATAACATACATTTTCCCACTCAACTACAGTCTTCTTCATCTAGCAATCTATGGGAAATTGACAGTATTATTTTTCAATTCAGTTTCTGAACAAATAACATTTTCCTGGCAGATTCTATTGTATTAAATAGTTTAGTGATACTATTAATCAGATAAATCCATTAAGAAATTCAGAATAAAATCAATATTGATATTGATATTATTTATAAATATAATAGAAAGGAAAATCTGAATTTGCGAAGCATTTTAATGCAATGTACAACTGAACGGGATTTTGAAATTTAAAAAAAATTCATGAATTGGAACAGAAATCATTTTGAACAAAAGTAAACAGAACCGGAAGAAAATTAGAGAAAAACATGAATGATATTCCCATTCAATATGCAAATAACATGCAAACTAAACAACACAAAAACAAAGATGCAAAACAAATAATATAATTTACTAAATTAAATTGAACAATGAGAATTGATAACTCAAGGAGTGGTGATTCTTTATCTCCTCAAAGAATTGAAAAATGGAATATTGAAAGAATGAAATAAAAACTCAAAATCAAATATTAGAAGAAAAAATCTCTACAAAGATCACAAATGAAAGGAACCAAAAATACAGGTATTCAAATACAGAAAAAATACAGATCAAACAAAATTGGAACTTTGAATTTTCTATAATATTGAACTAACAGTTGAAAAAAATATCCAGAAACCGCAAACACACAAAATAACTATCATGATTCTATTTCTAATACAATGATAGAATTAAAGACGTTCTAAATATATTTTCTAATACTATAATCAAGACATGGATGATGATACTGTTGTTGATGATGATGATATGATAATGAAAATTTATGAGATGAAAACTATTGAACTTACCAACATAGATGCAAATGAATGCAGAGTACAATGGAGAGCAACTAATGATATGATAAAGCATGCAAATTGAATTAAAAAAATGCACTCTGAACAGCAATCCTGAGTCCAACACTAGAATACACTATGCAAGTTTAATATAATATGACTAGATTTAAAAAAGATAGAATTCTACATCAGAACTGATTGCTGCCAATAGTTTCTGAAACTACTCAACCAAACAGGATTAGGCTATAAATTCTAGTTTTATTTCATTTACTAATTTGAATTAGCCCTAATTGTGAATGTCAATTTTTATTGAGTCTAGTTCCTCTTCGCTACAACTGATAAAAATATGAAATGAAATGAAAAAGTTTTTATTCTCAAAAAAAGCAACATGTTACAATCACTTTAAATATATTATACAATAATTTCATAGAATAATACTCCCCACCTAGAAACAAGTCTTATCTTATAACTTATCTAAAATTTTTGGCTAGGACTGAAGCTGTTTCTCTTCTAGATTTGAGACTGGTAGTCTCTAGATTTCTACGCATTCTTATGAAAATGTTCATTCATATTCCATGAAATTCTCTCAATGATCTACACCTTTACCTCAATCACTACCTTTGTGAGGTACCCATGAATGGAATACAGAGAGCGTCAAATATCCGAAACCTAAGTAGCTACAAAAAAAACGTTGTTTTGTTTCGACAAAGAACTTCATTTTTGCTTGTCCATGAGTTTTGGAGAGTGTTGCCCGAAAATCGGGTAAAAATAACTATTGGCTCTCTGAAACTCAGTGTTCTATCATTATTTTTTAATTATTCAACTTGAAAAATACCTAAACTAAATTTGAATGCTCTCAAAATATTCAATCATTACGAAATTGAATTAGCTCCAATATGGTGGCGATAGGGGCAAATGTCTCGTATCAACAAGCTTCCTTCCTGTATCAATTTTGGACTCTGTATCACTACTGCGTATCAAAAATACGCCGTGTAAAGAGGACTTCATAGTGATTTAATACTGTAGAAGTAGACCTCAACTTGTAATGTGTTGATGATTCATAAAAATTTGTTGAAAGTATTGAACAAATCGGTAATGCCATCCACCACGTAAGGCCGGTATTACACGATAATAGTTCTATGATCATATCTGATCATATGGAAAGAGATAAAATGAGAAATCATATTTTCATCTCCTTCCATGATCAGATATGATCATAGAACTATTATCGTGTAATACCGGCCTAAGGTGGTCCCATCTATACTCTGTCGACGGAGTGTTCGGACCTAAGCTCCTCCCCCATTTTGACTTCACAGGCGGCTTTAGCCAATGGCAAGTTAGGTCATCATGCTGCAGCTGTTACTTTTTAGGTCACAGTCATGCTGTGGAAATCTGGGAAACGAAAGCCTTTCACTTTTAAGAGAATCTATCAAAATTTATGTGTTTGCACTCATAAATTATTTACATAATTCAAACGTCTAATGGAAGATTTTTTGGCGGATATGTTTTGTTCTTTGTTTCACCTTCAACAAAACAACATAGTTATTTTGAAAAATATTGGTTTTATTGAATTCAAAGTACATACAGCAATGAGATTAATTTATTGCAGGTATAAACTTTGGATTAGGTTATAATAGATAGGCCTACTTAAATTTGCAGTAGTGTATAGTTGAATTAGTTTGAAATTCCCGGCTTGAACGGAGCAGTCAAAATGATAATAAAAAAATATTATGTTCAATCAACTATAATTCTAGTTATATTGATAATGATCGTTCTCATGTTATGTAAATTTTGTCGAACGAACATAAACATCAATATTACTAAGGCCACTCAAAAATTCGATATTGAAGTTCCAATATCGATTAGAAATTTCTGCGTTCCTGGCAATTATACGACCGCTTGTGAGCTGGTCGGATCATGACGTCAGAACCTCGGAGGATGAGCTTAGGTCCGAACACTCAGTGAACGGAGTATAGTTTGAATTTTTTACGCTCTAGGTACTGTATAATAATAATTGTAGATAACTCTGGTGGTCCAGTTTCCATTGGACAACCTTCATGCATTCTAATCTAGATTCCTTTCTAAATTAATAGAGACAAACAGCTACCAACATAAAATTCACTACTAGGAGAGTAACAATGCTGTTGGATTCAAGATGGCGACAGTAGTGCACGTGTTACCTCGTCTGCGGGCCGACTGCTGCCGTCGTCCTGTCGCCCCGCACCCGTCTCCCGTCACCGGATTCCGTAGCGGCGGCGATCCGCGCGGCGACGTTTTGGTCGATTCTACGCATGCAACAAGACGGGAAAGCAACCGCACACCGCAAGCAGTCAGATACAAGCAACAAGTGACACAACACACACATTAGTATATGGTACAACATGCTGGTATAATCTGTCCAAGCAAAGAAGACCCTCTGGCAAGATGGGAAAATGTCGCCAGCTCGATCAATATTGCTTCAAAAATCATTGATTTAGTCTCAACTAGGTCAAGTTTAGTCTCAATTCAGTCTAGGAAACATTCTGATCTACAATTTGAGACCAAATCAATCTTTTTCTAACAAATATTGATTGAGCTGGAGTCATTTTCTCATCTTGCCAGAGGGTCTTCTTTGCTTGGACACAGTATATAGTCTGGTCGATCACAGAAGACATTATTTGGAAAAGTTACTTATTGGAGAAGGGAAAACGAGTTCAAAAAATATTGGTTCAAAAAATTATAAATTTGGTCTCAAATTGTAGAACAGAGTGTTACCTACAATCTGAGACCAAATTTATAATTTTTCTATTGCGGATGATGCAATTTGAGACTAAATTTACGATTTTTTACCCAATATTGACCGAGCTGGAGTTATTTTCCCATCATACCAGAATGTCTTCTTTGCTCTAAGAGACTATAAATCGATTATTATTTGTTGGGTGCACTATGGTCGCATGCTTGCTTGTGTGAAATTGAATCGGTTTGGAGTAATTACAGTGAAAACTGCGAAATCATAGTTAAAAACACATTGAGATGTTCTAAAATCTCTGAGATTTATCGAAACACATGAGATTTGACAACATCGACGTGTTTATATTTTTAAAAAATTTTGTCTCTATGAAAGTTTACTAGTGATTGATAATTATGAAGCAACTGAGACCTGTAACACCGTTTTTAATAAATTTGTGCTTCGACAATACTTTTCTTGTCTCTCGTTAAAGGAAGGGACTTATCTTTTCATTGGAAAAATGACTGATGGAAGCCTTTTGAACGTTACATTTTTTACAATTGCTAAATATACTATAACATTTCTTTTTAAAATTTTTTATTAAACTATTATTTTGGATGCTAGAATATTTACTACATTGGATATGCTCATTACAGTACCTATATACTGTCCCAATAAAGTAGGCCTACAAAATTTTAGATTAGAGGGAAAGTAAAATTTTCTGTTATTAATGTTATTCTGTTATTGGTCAGAGAGTAGCCCTTTCCTGGGGCTGTATGTTCAATACAATTACTCTCATTTTACTGTGAAAAAATCAGCCAAAGTAGTTTGGCATAACTTTCTCCTACACCCTATAAACAGTATTGTATTAATACACGATACTCCACTCATATTGTTCAAATTTGCTAATATTTCTGATTTTTTGTCTCAAACCATTTCGAGTGCAGTAATCAGTTAAATTGATCAAACAAGCAAGCAACCAGAAGCACAATTCATCAAAGCACACAACCTCCAAATTATAACAAGATGCAAAAGATTTCGTATAGAAGTTGAAGGCAGATATTACGTGAAGATTCTATAAGAATAGATTTGCTATTGACTAGAATATTTTTGAGAAACTTGTGAGGGATCAGCTTTGTTGAAGGATGGTAACTGTCAAATACAGAAAAAGTTGAATTAGAATTTCAATACAGATTTCAAAATATGGAAGGTAATTTCCTCACACATTGTTTGATAAGGAGAGAATTTGAAAAATCTTGTTCACAATTTCAATTCCAATTTACTTGAAAAACACATTTTTTGATTGAAATATTCAAAATACTAATATTGCTGATTTTCTTGTATCAAATCATTCCGAGCACAGTAATTAGCAATTTTCGCTCCATGAAATTTCGTAAAATTGATTCGATTCTTGATGAAATATCTCAATTTTTTCATGTTTTTGCACTTGACAACTTCTTATTCTTATTCTTGATCAACCACCTTATTCAGAAAACCATTCACCTCATTAACCAGTGGAGATATCACCATAACCAATTCATGAAAATTATGAAAGATAGAGAAAAATCTATAATATCATTTGTTAAAAAAGATTGAGGTTGATGATATAAGACTAGATATTGAAGAATTTAAATGAATATATAAAGTTAAATTTTTATAGCTGTTCATATGACTACTATTATATTCCAATACAAGCCTTACAGTAGTCAAATTTAATCTTGAATATAGGAACAAAACACCTTCATCTTAATATTAACACCAATCTCAAATTCTAAAAATTGATTTCAATGTTGAAGATCACAGTAAATTTTCCTTTCAAATTCTATAAAATTATTTTCTCAAAATCTTTTTTCAAATTCTTAACAGTTTACTATTATTTTTTCACTATTTCATATTACTATTTCAATTTCTCTACTATTTTTCTATTTATGAAAGAGGATGAGAAGCCATATTGTGACATTATTTTACTAAGGCTATCCATTGAATACCAACAACCTTAGAAAAAGCCAATTGATGTGAAATATGAGGGGGTTTTCATTATCCAGTGAAAAGCTTCAAGCCTTTTGCAAAAACTTTTGCAGTGATTTTTAGCATAGTGTTTACAAATAGCAATAACTTCAACCACTTTTGTACAAATCAGCAGTTTTGTCAAGTTAGACAAAAATCAATGAGAACCAAAAAACCAGAGCCTTTCTAAACCAATCAATGTATAGTTTTCAGAAAATAACGGTAGACCTATTATCAATTGTTAGAAGTTTGTAGAAACTTTAACCAAATTTAATCAATATTTGTAAATTGTTAATGGTAAAACCTCAGGTTATATGTACAGCCAAAAATCTGCCTCAGTTTTGCCAAAAGCAACAAAATATGTTAATTTTTATGAGAAAATATCATACAGTCATAAAAACTTGTAGGCCTATCTCAGAGAAAGCATTTGATTAACTTGTGATTTGCATCAAACACCTTAATTTGTTCGGGTTTCAGTTGTCATGCAAACTTACATAATTTCTATACAATTGTTGAGCTGTGAACATATTTATAAATTAGATTGTTGTTAATTAATGAGAAAAATAGTCAACACAGATATGAAAACCATAATAATCAGAAATATATTGTATATTCTAATTCTTTTCTGATAATATTAATTTTTATCAGTAAAATTCCAGTTATGCTTCTACTATGGTGTTTCCCATTAATAGTTTTTTTGCTAATTAGTGAAATTTTAATGCTATTTTTTGACATTGATGATGAACTATTCAAAATTTCACTGTAAACCTATCAAAAGTTGAAATGTCATTTTTACTTACAAGTACATTTTCATATAATTCTGAACGAAAATTTTTAGATCCCTTAAATTGAACCTACAGCTTTTAATAACTATTATGCGAATGATACTTTCTATAATCCTACTACAGTAGTAATAGAGATCCATAACTCCCTAATAATTATAGTAAAAAAATTGATATAGTGTAAATTCTAGCAAGATGGGGAAAATGTCTCCAACTCGGTCAATATTAGCTCCAAATTTATGAATGTGGTTTCAAATTATAGAAAACATTCTGCTCTACAGTTTGAGACAAAATTAATTATATTTGAACCAATATTGAACGTACTGCAGTCATTTTCCAATCTTGCCAGGATATCTTATTTGTTCGACTACACTATACTACAAGTTCTGATCTGAACTAATCCCACGTCAAATTCAAGTCTCCCTCACCCGTTTTCCATTTTACCCAATATCAGACAGTTAGGCAGTTATGGAGCAACCTTCTCTGTAATGAATTTGATCCTGACGATCTAACCTTAGTCCGGTATCAGACTGTAATATTTCTAATTCAAATTCTATTAATTTCTATTATCATGTGAAATCATAATAATTATGAAAAACTTAGTGGATGGGTAATGGAGTGACTTTCACTTTTACAACAGTACTCACGATTTTTATGCCTTGTTGGACGCGTTTCGTGGCACTGAGCCATATCTTCAGCATACAAGGAGCAACAAGCATAAAAATCGTGAGTACTGTTGTAAAAGTGAAAGTCACTAGTATCTACTAAGTTTTTAAGCTTACTATCATCAACAGTTCAAGTAGGATGAAGACAAAAGAAGAAATTATGAAAAAGATATGAAAATAGTTTTCAGTATCTAATTTCACAATTAGAAATATTACCGTCTAATACCGCCCTGACGCAATACTGTCCCTCGCATATTAATATCATATAAAATCTTTACTATTATGGTTTTCACACAGTGTCCGTTATCTTACCTCTGGGCGAATTGCCGCGCTCCGGTGTCGAGCTGTGTGACGACCCCGACTTGCTTCCACACCCGGAATCCGTATCATCCAGCACAATACTACTTTTCATGTGATTTTTCGACGGCGTTGCCGGTATCTGATACTCGCCAAAGAGGCGCTGATACGAGGAGGCTGAAGCAGAATTACCGTGCATCTTTTTTGCTGGCACGCCATTGGTGGGAGCTGATACGACGCCATTGGAGTGACTGTCCACGTGATCGGATGCAGTGCTGCTTGCCGAGCTGCTGTTGCTGCTGCTGCTGGCGATGCTGCAGCTGGTGCTGCCCAAAAACAGCTGACTGCTCTGCTGCTGCTTGGCGCGAATGCGGCGTGCGTCGGCGGCTGACGAGTCGTTGCCGGCTCCGAAAATGTCGCTGCTACCGCCGCCGGGTGGCTTCAGCACTCTGTGAATGAAAAAAAAATCACGAAATTAATTTCAATAGCACGATATAAAAATGTGGGCATGGTTTTTGATTGGTAGGAAGAGACTCATACGAGTTGGCTCCATCTCACCAACATTTAATTGGTCAATAGTCATAGCTTCCTTCCATAGAAGGTCCTGGTCTAATAAAATGGCTAAATTTCACCGTAGGTACAATACAAGGTTCATATAAAGGTTCTATACTAACCTTGGGTACAATATACTCATATGATAACATTGAGTACAGTTACAAATCATACTTTTTGACTTGGGATTTCTCAATTTAAAGCATATTTTACATGAAAATCATATAACTAAAGCCATGTTTACACCGGAGTGTTGATAACATTTGTTAATAACTTCTATATTATAATATATAAGTCTATATAATAATACGTTATTCAAAAAAATTATTAACAAATGTTGTTAACATAACGGTGTAAACGAGGCATAATATAGAATTCTACATACTGAAATAATGAAACTCTACTTGAAGAATTCCCTTATAGTGTTAGAGAGTATTCCCTTATAGAGTTTCCTTATTAGTGTTTTCTGTTCTGGATTATGATAGATATTAGCATGAAAGATTGAAAATGGACAATAATAATATCTTGAGATAGCTAAGATTTGTAGTATTTCAGATGGGAGAACGCGCACAAGAAACGCTTCCATTGAAAGAGCTGATTTAAAAATTATTTCAATGCTTTAAAATGTGTCGAAACATTGTATCAAATCATGATAAGCATTTGTAATGAATGAATACTTGTATGGACCTCGATAACTAGGCTTTATTCAACATAGAACTGAACTTTACTGAATACAAGAAGTGTAATAAATGTTTTTTACTGTTTGCTGCCTTGACACACATCAGCACACCATCAAATTGTAGTAAATAATAAAAAAACTCAATTTATTTCAATTGAATTCAAATTCATCTTAATTCTTAATTACAGATATTTTTCTTTGAAATAACATCTTAATTTTTCATTCATATTGGCAAAATGAAAAATTCAGAGTTGGTTATTAAAATTGATTAGAGTGGGTTATTTCAATGTAGCTCTGGAATCTTGCCTCAAATGCGATGGAGAACCATTGAATGCGGCTCCAAACAAATCATGACACTCTCCACCTGGTGGCTTCATCATCACTGGACACTGATTTCTATTCAAAATTGCACTGAACAATTATTTTCACGCACTTTTGCCCTTCACAGTTCGTTTTCACACACTATCTAAATTGCACACAAAATTGTTGAGACTTGTCAAAAATTATCAATTCAAGAGTGGGCAGTCAGTAGTAGTCGACCAATTGCCGAACAGCAGAATCATTTCCAATAAGAACAATGTAATATTTATCAATCTCTTGGGCTGAGGCCGCACTGCCGGTGGGTAGAGCCTGGAGGGTGGAGGATAGTTAGTAAATCTATAGAACATACACACCGTCCACAGTAATACATCGTATGAATGGTATGTGTTCAGCCGCCATCTTGAAATTCTTAAATATGGACAACATAACCTCAAAAAACAGAATGACGTCATACCATTCATACGATGTATTACTGTGGATGGTGTGTATGTTCTATAGATTTACCAACTACCCTCCACCCTTCAGGCTCTTCCCACCGGCAGTGCGGCCTCAGCCTTAGAGCAAATAGCGCCGTTATTTATGGAAAAATACAGCTATCATGTTCTAGAATATGCCAATAGAAAGAAAGAGAGTTCAATTCTTCAGGAGCTATACTTTTCTCCATTCTCGAGTCGACGCTATTTGCTTCAAGAGATTGATAAATATTACATTTCTTATAAGACATGATTCTGCAATTCGGCAAATGGGCGACTACTACTGCCCACTCTCAACTATAACGTGTTTCTCAAATAGAGAAAAGATTAATCAGTACGTTATCAGGTTAAGCTATCAGAATTCATTAGTAGGCTGGATAAATTTGTACATGATAATGTACAAACTAGATTTCGTAATTGATTAGCAATATATAATAAAATATATTAATAACAAAGGTGATATGTTAATTTTATAGAGCTCAACCCACAAACCAATAAATTACGAGTAATATAAACAGTGAAAGAAAATAGATCTGTAAATGTTCAAGAGATTTTCTGTTTTCGTCCGTCTTTAATAATACTAAATTTTTAAACTGATTCTTCCAGAAATTATTGGCAGTGGAAAAATTATCATTCAAGTAACTAATTACATTACCAAATTATGGTAAATATAGGAAGCATAGCTTTCCAAAATTCTCAAGGTATCCAAATTTAAAATTCATAACTCATCAATTCAATGTCAAAAAGTAGAAATTAGAATTAAAAAAATTTTAGTTTGTCATTTATTCATATTGCAAACTAATTAAGCCTTCGAATATTATTCAAGGTTTATCATGAATGGGATACGATGACTTTTGATTATTTAAAAACAAATCCTGTTATAGCCTGTTGAAGCAAAGAAGACATTCTGGCAAGATTGGAAGATGACTCCAGCTTGGCCAATACTGGTTCAATAGTTTTAAATGTGGTCTCAAATTGTAGGAAACATTCTGATCTACAATTTGAAACCAAATTTATAATTTTTCAACCAATATTGACCGAGCTGGAGTCATTTTCCTACTTGCCAGGAAGTCTTCTTTGCTTGGACAGCCTATACTTGTAATTCCGGACCCACGCTAAGCTAGGCACCGACGGAAGTTGAATCCATTGCAAATTTTATAATAAATGTTAATTTATTCCCGATTCTTGAACTTTCTCAATAGGAGTGATTCATAGCTTATGAAGAATGCTTTGTTATCAATCAGCACAAGGACAGAGAAGATGGATGTAAAGAAGATGAGAGAAAGCTGAGGAGGCGGGGTGGGAAGGATGACTAAATGAAGAAGAAGGATGAAGATGAGGAATGAAGGAGGAAGATGAGAAAAAGTAGAATAAAAAGAAGAAGGATGAACCTGAGAAAAACAAGAAGAATGGAAAGAAGAAGATGAAGAAGAAGAAGAAGAAGAAGAAGAAGAAGAAGAAGAAGAAGAAGAAGAAGAAGAAGAAAGACGAGAAAGAGGTTGTATATGGAGGATAAAGATAGGAAGTATTAGAATAAAGTGAAAAAAGAGAATGACGATGAGAAGGAGGTGAATGAGGAGACAAAAAAATAGAAGTGGTGGATCTAATGAGAGTTGAAGTAGAAATAGAAAGAGATAAAAGAGATAGATTAGAAAAAATAAATGGGAGAAAACAGGAAGAGGAAGAAAAGTAATAGAAGAGAAGTGTAAAAAGATTATGAAGAGAGGTAGAAGGCGAGTGAATCAAAAAAGGACGAAGAGGAAAAGCGAGCAGAAAATATATAGTGAAAAGCAGAAAGAAGCAGTGGGAAAATATGGGAAACGAGAAACTGATGAGAAAGTGGAGAAGAATGAAGAAAGAAGGTAAGGAAAGAAAAAAGCAATAGAAGAAGGAAGGTGGGAAGAAGAAAAAATTTAAAAGATGAAAAATTGAAAAAAAAAATTATAAAGAAAAGGAT
Source organism: Sogatella furcifera (assembly GCA_017141385.1). Lineage (NCBI taxonomy): Eukaryota > Metazoa > Arthropoda > Insecta > Hemiptera > Delphacidae > Sogatella > Sogatella furcifera. The sequence goes on along the minus strand of CM029552.1, from coordinate 33,611,041 downwards.
AAGATGATGATGGGAACGAAGAAAAAATGAAGATAATTATGATGATGATGATGATGATGATGGAGGAAGAGGAAAAGAAAAGGAAAAGAATGAGAAAATGTTGAATCAGAATGTTTGTTCAAATCAATAATCAGTGATTCAAACCTGAACCCAAGTACGGTAAACACAAGGCCGTAAGTTATCACGGAAGCTATTACTGGTGCAGTAGACAAACTAAAATTGGCCAAATTTGTACCAATATGAGCAAATAGCGTGCTCGACCATGATAAGTTGATATTAGCCGGGTATAGTCTGTCCAAGCAAAGAAGACATTCTGGCAGGATGTGAAAATGACTCCAGCTCGGTCAATATTGGTCCAAAAATTAAAAATCTGGTCTCAAATTACAGAGAAGAATGTTTTCTACAATTTGAAGTCAGATTTACAATTTTTGAACCAATATTGACCGAGCTGGAGTCATTTAGCCATTTTGTCAGAATGTCTTCTTTGCTTGGACAGACTATACACAAAATTCATTGTGTTTCGAAGAAAGCAGTAGTGGAATTTGGCAAGATAAGAACTCCCCATTCTAGAACTATATTTGATATCAAGGGCTGAATGTGGGTCTACTTCAATATAACTATATTTCATCTATTTGAAGCTTCTATTTATATTTCCAATTGTTATGTGAGTAGTGAAGCATACTGTATTAAATTGTATTTGTTTCGAGACAAAAAGTGTTTACTTTGTTTTATTTAAAAGAAAATTGAAAAGAAAAACGTTGCAGAAGAACACAAGAAGATTAAAAATAGAAGTATAAAAAGGAAGAAGATATGGCAAGTATACAGAGAAGATTAGGAAAAATACTCAAAGTAAATAATAAATATGATTCAATACTGTAATAAATAAATTAAACCCATTTGGAAATTTTCACATGCAAATAAAATTAAAAACAAACTGAGAGAAGAAAGTAAAATCCTGAATGACAAAGAAAGAAACTCAAATTATTAGATTTTTGTTATTGTGAGAATTAGGATATCCTAGTGAAAGTTTGAATGAAGGAAGTCTATGCATAGACAAAGCCCTCATAGTAATTGAGCTTTGTTTTCAAATGAAGTGCAGGTTATCATGTTTTAAATAATGCAGATGATCATGGAAATAGAATCAGCTTGATAAGTAAAGGAGCTTATTAAATTTTTTTCAAATACAATGTAACTGCAGTTTAATTTTTCAATGGAATTCAATTCTTTGTATACACTCTATATTATTGTGTTTAACAAAAATTGTTTGTGAAGACTCCTCAATAATATAACAAAACTTATCCTAAGAAGGTTACTATAGTCTGGTCGAGCAAACAAGACATTCTGGCAAGATGGGAAAATGACTCCAGCTCAAAAAATTATGAATTTGATCTCAAGATATATATCAGAACGTTTCCTACAATTTTAGACCAAATTTAAAATTTTTGAACCAATATTGACTGAGCTAGAGTAATTTTCCCATCTTACCAAAATGTATTCTTTGCTCAAACAGACTATATCGAGAATTACAACACCTAAAATATTGAATTTCACTCCAAACACTCAGTAAAAAACAAGTGAGTCGACTGTTAATATATCTATATTAGCAGTAGAGTAGTTAGTAATAGAAATAGTATTCCATAAAAATTAACGATAAAACAATTTCAATAACAGGCTACTACGGTAACAAAAAACGTCAACACCAGTGATAAAAGACGATTAAAAGAAGAAAATTTGGTAATAACAAAACAATAGATGTGTAATAACAAAACTATTTCATAAAAAATAAATACAAAACAAGTAATTTCAATAAAAAGTTACAACGGTAACACCGGTGATACGACGGTGAACTTGCGCGGAACTTTGAACTAGCACTAAGCACGAACGGACTTGGGTTACGCGAGCGGTACTTGATTTTGGTGGCGTGGCTAAGCTCAAAGCACAGACAGAAGGGACTTCAGCTTCCAGCACGGTCCACACTCCAGCCGATACTGAACTCACTCCAGCACTCAAATCAACTGAGAACTGTGAACCGAACACCGACTCAACCAAGTACGGCTGGCGAGTGTGAGTGCGTGTGCGTGTGTGCGAGCAGTGGACCCTGAAGCCGGCCTGTGTGGTGGTGAAGACAGTAGAAAGAGAAAGATGGATTGACAGATGGATGGATGGATAGAGGTGGAGAAAGAGATGGATAGATAGATTGCCTTAATATGTCTGAGAGAGAGAAAAAAAGAGATATCTAGATGGATTGCCTCTATCTGAGAGAGAAAGAGATTGATTGACTGCCTTTATTAAGGGCGGAGTTAGGACTCTTTGTCCTCACTACCACACAATCCTAAGAAAGAGAGAGAGAGAGAGAGAGAGAGAGAGAGAGAGAGAGAGAGAGAGAGGAATGAATGAAATGAAGAGAAGCGAGTAATATAGAAAAAATATATAGATTTTTGCATTGAAGATTTTATTATTTACCTTGAAAAAAGGGCGAGAAATTATGAAAAAAGGAGAGTAACATAGTAGAAGGAGAGAAAAAAGAGAAAGAAGAATAGAAGATGGAAGAATAACAGAGCATAAAATTGTGAAATTATGAAAAGACAAGATAGGGGAGAATGCTAAAATTGGAAGAAAAATGAGAGTAGATGTAGAACACAGAAGATGGATCCAAAAGAAAAAAGAAGAAACAAGGTAGGAGAAAATTGAAAATATGGAGAAGAAATAAAGAGGAAGGAAAGCTTAAAGTGGAATAAGCTAGAAGGAAAAATAGGAGCAAAAAATAGAAGAATAAAAAAAGGATAGACTAATGAGAGAATAAAATGAAGAAGTGTATGAAAATAAGTGATTAGTAGCTATTTTCTAAACTTTAGTAACATATTTTAAAAACTGTGGCAATGTAGAAAGAAGGTAAGACGAAATGCACGATAGAAGAAAAGCGAGAAGAAAAAAGGAGAAAGCAGTAAAAAATAAGAAGAGAGAGACAGTAGTGCATTATCCTCTCGTATTAGGCTTTGTGACCTCCACATTCCCATTTTCCTATTCCTACTACTCCTCCTCATCCTCATCCTCCTCCTCCTCCTCCTCTTCCTCCTGCACTTACTCCTCCTCATACTTCTCCATCATCATCTTCTCCAGTTTTGTTTTATTATAGTTGGCGGCTACATTCAAATAAGTCTACTGCTTGACTACAAGAATAAGTCTATAGTCTGTCCAAGCAAAGAAGAGCCTCTGGCAAGATGAGAAAATGACTCCAGCTTGGTCAATATTGGTTCAAAAATGATTGATTCGCTCTCAAATTGTAGATCAGAATGTCTCCTACAATTGAGATCAAATCGATCATTTATTGAACCAATATTGACCGAGCTGGATTCATTTTCGCATCGTGCCAGAGGGTCTTCTTTGCTTGGACAAACTATACAAGAATAGGTCTACCAGGTTGGATTTCATTGCAGACAGGATAAGGCCACCAGTTGGCAATACTATACTTACAATACATCCAACTTCCGCAGCAAACTATATTGTATTGTATCCCCCATCATATACGAGTTACGCCGATAAGGAAGGTCCACCTATTCAAGTATTGAATTGCCTGCCACCTACAGTTCACTGGCTTCAAGCTATTGGCTTCCTCATTGAAACCATATCATGGTCACGATCATCATCGTCATCAATCTTCATCATCATCATCATCAACATCGTCATCATCATCATGAACATAATCATCGCCATCATCAGTCTTCATAGACAGTACCACAGCCCATTAGACCAATGTCAAAAATATCAAATTTCAAAATTACTCATAATTGTCTGTTGAAATTGTAGCCTAAAGTTCTTAATTTTCAAAGTCTCAAAAGTAGACAATTTTTCAGTATTTTAAGATAGAAAACGAAAAATATAAAATAAGAAACCAAGAATAGACAGTAACGCACAATTTTTTGATTTAGAATATTGTAAATTCCAATCGGGGAAAATTATATAATCTTTGGAGCATGTTCTATGAAGAATTACATGCTTTCTAAATAATACGAGAACACTCGATGAGTCTTTACACTAACCACAAAATATATGTTATGTAGGTTTAACTACATCTGATTCAGTCAGCTAAGCTGATAAGAATGAATTACCTAATTATTTTCTAACAAAATTATTTTCCAAGTGTGAAATAATTCAATGATTATTTAGCCTTATTGATATTGTACAGTGAATACTACAAGTTGAATAATTAACCAAGAAAATTCAAATGTTTTGTGAATATGTACTAATAATTATTATTCATCCCAGATCCAGGAGTACATCCAGGTGTATCCAGGAGTTATATAGTTGTGAAGAGGTATGATTCTGAACTAGATTTCACTTCTATTCTATCAATGTGATCTAGATATTGACTTACAAACTTTTTGTAAGTTTATGACTGTGTAGCACATGCGCCAGATGAGTTGTTTATGGTGTTAAGATGCTTCAGTAAACATTTAGATGATTGTGAAGGTTGTCTGGTGAGGTTGTTTCTTACCAATATAAGATGGAGAGTGGGTCTAGTACAGTATAAGGACTGTCGCCTTTTAAAGTGCACCCATATGATACTGTAAACCCATGTGGGCGCCTTCTTACTATATACTCCTCGATAAGATAACTTTTGATTCTCCTTTTTCTTCTTCTTCTTCTCCTCAGATTTCTTCTTCTTCTTCTTCTTCTTCTTCTTCTTCTTCTTCTTCTTCTTCTTTCTTCTTCTTCTTCTTCTTCTTCTTCTTCTTCTACTTCTTCTTTTTCTTTCTTTTTTCACTTCTTTTATTCCTTCTTCTTGTTCTTTCTCTTCTTCTTGTTTCTATTTCTTAATGGCGCCTCGCTAGTCTAGGAAGTGCATATTTGGAGAAATGCATTATCAATAAGATAAGGAGATGCAGGAAGTCGGTCATATTATCTTTAGCCTCTGACAAAAGTACTTCTTATTATAGTACTTCTAATTCTTATTCTTGGTCCCCCGTTCAAGACCATGAAAGTATTCAAGTATTTAATACTTGAGAATAAGTATTTATTTACTTATTTATTCATTGACTCGTTACAAAGGCGAAGTTAGGACTCAGAGTATGAGAAAAGTATGAAAGAGTATGAGTTTTTAGGTGTGTAGTTTGAGTTGAATTTTGGGGTAGGTATTATGAATAGCTAGTTATATTTTTATTTTTATTCTAGGCTCAAGTAGACTATTTTGATTTAATTATTTCAAATACTCAACAGTTGAAAGTTATTGAAGTCTTTCAGTTTATCTATAGATAATTTGACACCCTGTGACATGTAAACATGCATTGCTGTTAATTAAACATAACATACAATCCTGTAATTAACATAAATCAACACCTAGCTATGAAATTTCTGACTCAAACTACGGTATATAGACGATTACCGAAATCAAGAAAAATACCCCTAAACCTATTCCCAAATTCCCATTTTTTTCTAGCAACAATCATGTTCCATTGACTAAGCTATTCATCATACTATATAATTATACCCAACCGGAATATTCTAGTTCCATCTTTTCTTAATAATCTCAATCAGTCGGTGTCCTGTGACCTTTGACCTCTCCAGGACTCTTCTTTTTTGTCACTTGAGGGGTCATCTGTGTTAACTAGCCGAAAAATAGTCACCGCCCACGAGAGGCTATCTAATAAATGTAACCACAGAAAGTGCTATCATTAGTGGTTAGTCTCGTTCACTTTTTATTAATTCATATTTGAGTTTCCAGCAAAAGAGGAAGTGTCACGTACTAGGCTCATTGTGTGTGTGCTTTATTTGATGCACTCTTAATTTTCTCATAAATCTTGATGATTGAGTTGATGGCGTGCGGTGAAATTATTTAACTTCAGACTACTGCACTAACTTTTCTTCCTTAAAATTACACTCTAATTTCTATTCAACAACTTGATTATTCGATATTTCTACTAAATTAAGTAGATGTATCAAGAGTTCGTCACAAATTATAAAACCTATAGTCAAAACGGTAAATACAAGAGCTGATGAAACACTCAATGAAAATTTTTCAAAAATCTCATGGATTGCTGTCATTTTAAAATTAAAATTATTCTTTTTATTGATTATTGAAGATTTTGAATGCATTTCAAGGTAGTTTAGGCACTTTAAAAGTTGTATTGATAAAAAATAATGATAAAAACATACTTTTCAGAGATTGAATAGCAATATTTTTTCAATTTTCGGCGTGATCAATAATCACTTTCTGTATGGTAAGTGATCAATAATCACTTTCTGTATGGTTTGTTCACATTGAAAATTTGAACAGTATGAGAAAATTCAATTGAACTCTAACACGATACTAATTTCATTCAGAAATGATAATATTAGAACTCGGAGTATTAATATAAAATGTTATTGAAGTTACGAAATAGAGTAGTAATTTACAATACAAGATGGATGATAGTGTCCATTCTCATCGAGTATTGAGTGAATGAATCATTTCAATTGCAATTCCTGGTAATAGACAAAAAATTACATCCGTACAATGACAAGAAATTCTTCACGGAACATGATCATAGCAAGGCCTTTGTCTACTCTCCATTACGTCACAATCAAGCAGTAGTCTGGTTGTGCAAAGAAGACATTCTGGCAAGATGGGAGAATGACTCCAACTTGGTCAATAATGATTCAAAATTTGTAAATTCAGTATCATATTGTTGAGAAGAATGTTGTCTACAATTTGAGATCAAATTTATTATTTTTGAACCAGTATTGTCTGATCTAGAGTCATTTTGACATTTTTGCAGAATGCCTTTTTTGTTCGACCACACTACTACTCAGACGAAACTCAACAGCATGACCCATAGACAACAAAGCTACTGCTCAATTGAGAAGTCAACTGATTACGTACCAAACATTAGCCTAATCCTTTTCACAATCGGATAATATTCAGGATAAAAAGACCCGAATCCCTCCTACAAGTTCCTCGAATAACATCAGTCACTCAGCTTCATAATAGAGCTATTTTTTCACAATCTTTAAGGATTAAAAGGACCCCGAATCCTTTTGTACCAGGTTCCTCGAATAATATTAGTCATCCCAATAGAGCTATATGATTAGTCTATGATAACATTGAATGTGCAGTAAGATAGTAGTCATGGATCATAGGAGAAAATAGAGCAGAAAATCGTATTCTCGGAAAGGCTTTGGAAACTAGTCGAGAAGGTCATTTAATAGTCAAAATTGTCATGCCTATTACATAGAAAAGCAAATAATTTGAATCAGAATATAATCATAATAGCATGACCTAATTTTGATCAAAATAAGACATCAACTAGCACTGTCTCAATGATTGTTTGATAAAAAAAAAAACAAATATCACTATTCACTCAAGACGACGATAATATAACTAATGCCGAAAATTTAGTTGGTTGGCTAATGACTGTTAATAATTCTCAGCTCTCTCAGGACAGTGGACAAGCTGTCTGCGAGAGTATATCGAAACAAGAGTGGCCCTAGCTAAACTAATTCGCTCTCGAAGACAGCTTCAGACTATCCTGACAGAGCTAAGAATCAATAGCAGTCATTCGTCGGCCGTCTTAATTTTTTGTCACCAGCTATACTATGAAAGATTACTGAGAACATTTCAGTTTAGTACATGAATACTGAATAGTTTCACAAACGCTATCTAGCGGAGAAATAAATAACCAAGTGAGCTTGTACTGTCTTTAGTGCTCAACTCCCATTGGTCCGCTTATCCAAGCGTTAAAAATGTGAGTAAGAGGTGGTGGGAGGTCTCGACCAATCATAGAGCAGCAGGGGAATGGTTCCGTCATTTTGTTTTCTGAGGCAGCCATTTCAATGGTGCTCATCAACCGTATTACAAAATGGAAGAATAGGACGGGAAAATCAAAACAAAATTTGAACAGTCTTTTTTTACCGTTACTAATAAATTATTATTATTATAAGGAACAAAAGTAGAAGTAAAATCTGATAATTATGGAGATAAAAGTGGGAAATTCCATTATAATATCATAGAATTAATCTAATTGCATGAAATTCAAGGGAAATATTTATTCTTATTCATCAAAACTATCTTGTACAAATTAATAATACTACTCAAATAATGTGTTATGATTGATGAGAAAACAGATGATAATGAAGAGAACATAAACAATTCCTGAAATTCATACATAATTGTAAATATAGTCTGTCTAAGCAAAGAGATACTCTGGCAAGACGGTAAAATGAAACCAGCTCGATCAATATTGGCTCAAAAATATTGATTTTGTCTCAAATTGTAGATCAGAATGTTTCCTACGATTGAGACCAAATAAATAATTTTTGAACCAATATTGACCGAGCTGGAGTCATTTTTTAATCTTGCCCAAGGGTCATCTTTACTTGGACAGACTATACAATTGCAGGATTTGTGATATACATGTACAATAAATCTTGCAAACTCCTAGTTGAAATATCAGTTAATTTTGATGAGTCGAAATATATGAGTCGAAGTCCTAGTTGAAATATCAGTTAATTCAGTTAATGAGTTAATTTTGATTCGATATTCAACTCAACAGTACACGTGGACAAGATACATCAGCACCTCTTTTTCTACTTCATCTTAATCGTCTCTTCTTCTTTGTTCTCATCTTTTCTTCTTCTTTGTCATCTAACATTAATCAAACACACACACTCCGTTTCTCTTCCAATTTCTCCAGCTTGCTTGCGCAAGACTCCAAATTCTTGGCATATCAAGAGTGGAAGTCTGGAGCCAAGCCAGGATATCGTTGTGGTTCCAGACAAAGAGACGACAGCCAACAAATGTGACGAAAAACTCAAAAACAACTGGATCCTCAAATTTCGATTTAAATTTGCTGATAAAGTGTTACATGAAAAACTCTTCAATCAGCTACTGTATCTACAACAAACTATTCTATGTTATCAATGTTTTATCATCTTATTGATGATCCAAGTGCGTATTGTTGAAAAAGATGCTGACAGAAAAGGAAATCGATCTCATTGTTCAGGTGCAGAACTAAGTAAATGGCAGTCAAAGTAGCAAACAGTCTACAAACTTAAAAAATCTGACAACTCAATATTTGAGAAATGAACATTCACTTATTGAGTAGTGTTGTGGAGGTGATATTGAGGTAATTATTGAATGAAAATACAAGATATGGTCAAACACAGATTCAAAATAGGAATTCAATTATTCTTATTTCCTACAGAACATTTTGTAGTGGGAATTCAACAAGAATCTATGGACTAGTGTTCATGAATTTAACTAACGTAGCAGATTCGTTTCGCTCGCCGTGTATCTATCGTATCTATCACCAACACCGTTATCAAAAAACATAAAAACTGTACGAGTCATATCAAATCAAGATTGTAAAAGCACATAGCATCATTCAAATCAAATCAGCGATACTAATCTAACCGTACTTACAAGCTAACAGAACAAGAAATAAAATGTTGCCTCCCATAAATTGAAACCAACTCAATAAAAAGTCCATCAGTATTCCTGGCATGCTTGGATGACGAGTAAATATCCAGAGGTTCATAGATAGTACGTCCAAGCAAAGAAGACATTCGGGCTGGATGGAAAAATGACTCCAGCTCGGTCAATATTGGTTTAAAGATAATAAATTTCATCTTAAATTATAGAGCTGAATGTTCTCTACAATTTGAGTCTAACTCTATCGATTTTGAACCAATATTGACCGAGCTGGCGTCAGTTTCCCAACTTGCCTGAATGTCTACATTGTTCGACCAGACTGCAGTCTGTAGAGCATCAACGAGTAGTAGATACATAGAGTACTTGCTTCAAGTCGCGTGCGCTCGTTTAGCAAACAGTTTATATAGAGTTGCAGCACTCAAATGCATAGAGTAGATAGCTGCATTCATTGCACCATGCATCCATAAAATGCAACATAAAATCAAACAACCGTCGGCCATTAGTCAAGGTAAGGGTCACACAACATATTGACAACTTCAGATGAATGCTAATGGATGAATAATTCATTTCACCAACAATCGTCAATGGGATAAGATACGCCGGTGAATTTACTTCTAATGGTTTGCGGCTATCTCAGTGATAAAACTTACAAAGATTTCGATTTACAGGATATGGAAGTGTGCTCGCTGTGTTTAATGTGTTTACGGAACTACAGTAACAATGTTGATGCATTGGATTTATTCATTCATTTGAATTTTATTACTTTTCTTTTTATGCTAACAAGAGTCGGAAACCGGAAACTTCATGTGTGATTGTGTGATGAGAGTTCATCATTCTGTAACAACCGAAACCCACTGGCGGCTCGTGCCCACGAAACAGGTGAAGTGTCCGTATCTTTTACTGTACAGCACTTCACCTTTTCCGTGGGCACGAGCCGTCAATGCCGAAACCGTAATCTCGATTTTTAATAGATCTGCGGTTTAAGAAAATCTAGTCTTTTTATTCAAGTACTGTATAATGTATAGTCTGTCCAAGCAAAGAAGACATTCTGGCAAGATGAAAAAACGATCCCAGCTCGGTCAATATTGTTTCAAAAAATATAAATTTAATCTTAATTTGTAGAGCAGCATGTTTTTCACAATTTAATACGAAATTTATCATTTTTGACTGAGCTGGAGTCATTTTCCCATCTTGCCAGAATGTCTTCTTTGCTTGAACAGACTATATACCTTATCTACGAAGATTGCTGCCTGAACTCTTGTAAACTTAGAAACTCAGCATTATAGTATAGCATTTGAATTGTAAAGTACAGTCCTCTAATTAGGACCGTCCATGCAATTCTCAACTCATTTGTCACAATCATCTCTTTCAATGTTTTCCTTATCTTTTGGAATAATACTTATCTTCAATTCCTTTCTTCAATAAGTTTTTCTCAAGCTTTTCATGGAGTATCTATCTTACCAAAGAGAGCCAATATAACAAGAAGTTGAAAAAATATTCAGAAAACCATTATAAGTCCAAAATAAAACGATAATTCCATAAAACGAAATAACTTTTTTCTACAAGAAGTTCAATTGAAATAAGTTGTATTCTCGCAGATGCTGATAACAAAAGTAGGCTATGAAATTAAATAATAAAAAAAATTAAACTTTCAGGTTCTGTCACAAAAATGACACAAAATCCGAAAAATATGGAAACAAATAAATCAAACACCAGTTTGATCTCTTGGCATTAATATAGCACCATCCAAAAACCAACTATAAATTAAATGGAATTGAATAATTAAAAATTGAACAAAACACAAATCTAAATCATGGGCGTTCTCTGATGTACATATCCAGCAAGCCACTACTAAATGGGGCGTTAGTTAAATACATTTCAAACAAGGAACAGAACTCTGCACAGAACGGGATTAGTTGCCAAACACCAAATATGGACACTGCCTACCGCCGCCTGCATCTCTAGGTCAGGAAAATCCTACACAACACATAAACTAGTCAACAGAAAGAGAAAAAGAGATAGAGAGAGAGAGAGAGAGAGAGAGAGAGAGAGTGAGAGAGAGTACGAGAAAGAGACAGTGAGTGAGTGAGCGTGACATTTTCAAGAGAAATTAATTAAGATAGATGGAGGTGTAGAGATCCTTCAGGTATCCTATTTCTTGTTTATTCTCCGATTAAGAATATTAAATATAAGATTAAATATACTCTGTCCAGGCCGAGAAGACATTCTGGCCACATGGGAAAACGACTCCAGCTCGGTTAATATTGGTTCAAAAATTATAAAGTTGGTTCCAAATTGTAGAATTCTGAATATTCTACAACTGATATAGTCTGTCCAGGCCGAGAAGACATTCCGGCAACATGGGAAAATGACTCCAGCTCGGTTAGTATTGGTTCAAAAATTATAAATTTGGTCTCAAATTGTAGATCTCAAAATTTGTAAATTTAGTTTCAAATTGTTGAGAAGAAAGTTTTCTACAATTTGAAACCAACTTTATAATTTTTGAACCAATATTGATCGAGCTGGAGTCAATTTCCCATCTTGCCAGAATGTCTTCTGTGCATAGACAGACAATAATTATGATGTAATATAAAGGTGATAAATTAGTGTTTCAAATTGAAGTGTGTATTAATTTTTTGCTAGCAGTTACAATGTTATCATCTTCTATATGATTTCTTTATTAGGGTGATTTATAATTTCAATAGAAGCTTATGAAGTAGAACACACGGAAAATGTCAATTCAACAGTTTATTCAAATTAGTCAATTGTATAGGTTCTACAACAACGACAGTGGAATTTTCAAAGAAAGCTGTTAATATAATTCGAAATAATCGTTGGAAGGGATAAACGTTGATGAAACCAAAACTTACGAGTATAAAATAACAATTATAATTCCAAGACTCAAAGGTGCAGACTCAAACATTACAAGATTATAGAATAAGCTCCATGAATAGATTTGCACAAAGGATATCTGGATCAAGTGGACCGAAAAGGTTGATTGAAGCTGGAGAAATAAGATCTGCAGGTGCAATTATTGCGGTGAATTAGCACCGAACTAGAATAGAAGACAAAACAAAATTGCAAGAAAAGAGACAGGTGAAAAAGCATCTGGTGGAAAATAAAAAAGAAACGATGGAAGAAGAATGATTTGCGTGAAACACAAGGAAGGAAGAGGACGAAGAAGAAGAAGAATCAAAGGAGAGAGATAAGAAGACGGAGAAACGAGGGAAAGGAGAAGAGGAAAAGAAGGAGAAGAAGAAGGGAAAAAGGAGAAGGAGTAGAAGAAGAGGAAAAAGGAGAAGAAGAAGAAGAAAAAGGAGAAGAGAAGAAAAAGAAGAAAGAAGAAGAAGAAGAAGAAGAAGAAAGGAGAAGAAGAGAAGAAGAAGAAGAAGAAGAAGAAGAAGAAGAGAAGAAGAAGAAGAAGAAGAAGAAGAAGAAGAAGAAGAAGAAAGGAAGAAGAGAAGAAAGAAGAAGAAGAAGAAGAAGAAGATGAAGATGATGAAGAAGAAGAAGAAGAAGAAGAAGAATGAAGAAGAAGAAGAAGAAGAAGAAGAAGAAGAAGAAGAAGAAGAAGAAGAAATGAAGAAGAAGAAGAAGAAGAAGAAGAAAGAAGAAGAAAGAAGAAGAAGAAGAAGAAGAAGAAAATGATGATGATGATGATGATGAAGAAGAAAGAAGAAGAAGAAGAAGAAGAAGAAAAGAAGAAGAAGAAGAAAGAAGAAAAAAGAAGAAGGAGGAAAAGAAAGAATAAAATCACAAAAGAAACATGAATAGTAGTTGGGTCCAGAATATCACGCTGGAATAGAATTGGTCTCAGTGGTCTGCCATGCGAAATGAACAACATACAAAAATACAGTACAACATTATAAAGAAGCTATAGAGCAATGAATACACACTTTTGTAATGCAACAGCAGCAGCACAATGAATGGCAGTACAACCAAAACAAAAGAACAAAGCAAAGCAGAATGCGAATGTAAAAGGAATTCTTTTGCACGTTGAGTGGGAGATGGTAGAGAGAAATTGGAGCAAAAAATCGAGATCGAAAAATGAGGATTGAATCATGTGATATTTATGTTTTGAAGAAAGAGAAGAGAATGAGAAATTAAAAAGAATAGGTGATTTTTGAGGCGAGAAGAAGTGAGAAGAGATGAGGAATGAGAAATAAAAGGGGAAGGTCGAAGAAAATAAGTTATGAAAGGGAAAAATCAAAGAAATGAAACAAAGTCATGCAAGAGGAATAAAAAATTAACCTGAAACTGATTGGGACAAGGGTAGAAACAAAGAGAAAGAACAAATAAAATATCAAAACTATACTTAACAGACGAACGCGAAAAGACATGAATGAAAAACATAGTCTGTCCAAGCAAAGAAGACATCCTGGTTAGATGGGAAAATGACTCCAGTTTAATCAATATTGGTTCAAAAACCATAAACTTGACCTCAAATTGTAGATTAGAATGTTTCCCACAATTTAAGACCAAATATATAACTTTGAACCAATATTGACCGAGCTGGAGTGATTTTTCCATCTTGCCAGAATGTCTTCTTTGCTTGGACAAACTATAGTAATCACAGAAGAAAATACTAAAGGAAACTGATAAAATTGTAAAAAGCATTGGTGCAGCAATACGGTTTCAAAAACTTACGTATTTGATTTGATACCTCCAATATAGTATAGTCTGTCCAAGCAAAGGAGAGCCTCTGGCAAGATGAGAAAATGACTCCAGCTCGGTCAATATTTGTTCAAAAAATATTGATTTGGTCTCAAATTGTCAATCACAATGTTTCCAACAATTGAGACCAAATCAATAACTTTTGAACCAATATTGACCGAGCTGGAGTCATTTTCTCGTCTTTCCAGATGCTCTTCTCTGCTTAGACAGACTATATTAATAGAACATTATACAAATAGAATACTATAGAATTCCTACATAATAACGTAGGAAGTCTCATAAGTAAGTCTCATAGAATAGTCTATAAGTCTCATAATAACTTAATGCGTTAATAGCCCAGTCAAATGGTACGTCCACACGTTTCAGGAAGACGAAAGTTTTTTCTCAACGGTTCTAAGATGGTGAAATCCGAATATAATATTTGCATATCAGGGGACGGCTTCACCCCCAAAATTCCAAAAACCCTAAAATTTTGGCCTCAGTGAAGTTCATAGATCAGAATGCGTTAATAGTAATGCGTTATAAGACAAAATAATAGAACTCTAATTCCAGGATTCTCTTTGGTAATATTGACGCAAGAGGCAAGATGGTAAAATGATTCCAGCTTGGTCAATATCAGTTCTTGGCCTCAAATTGTAGATTAGAATGTTTCCCACAATTTAAGACCAAATATATAACTTTGAACCAATATCGACCGAGCTGGAGTCATTTTTCCATCTTGCCAGAATGTCTTCTTTGCTTGGACACACTATAGTAATCACAGAAGAAAATACTGTACGTACAAAATAGAAAGATATGAAAAAGTACAAAATGAAAACAAACGTTAACCAGTGGTCATTGGACTTCGTCTACTGGAATGTCTCACACTCAGTACTCTGTATAATAACTACAGTATACTCTATTCAATGTAAGTGCCAAATTGCAATACATTAAATTTCCTATCTTATACGTGTTACGCCGAGTCGGAAGTTACATCAATCAGGGTATATAGGTTCCATGTCGAATGCACACCTCCACGCTATTCATAGAACTGATACAGTCTGATCGAGCAAAGAAGACATTCTGGAAAGACGGGAAAACGACTCCAGCTAGGTCAATATTGGTTCAAAAATCAATCATTTGATCTCCAATTATAGAACAGGATGTTTTCTACAATTTGGGACAAAATTTATGATTTTTACACCAATACTGACCGAGCTGTAGTAATTTTCCCATCTTGTCCGAATGTCTTCTTTGCTTCGTTAGACTATACTGTTACTGAAGGCCAACGTGAGACTAGCATCTAGTGAAAAATGAGAAGAGTTATTATACAATGTCTTGGAGCAAAACTAATTTTGAAGGAGCTTATAACATGTAACAAGAAAGTTTGTATACAAAAGAATAGGGAACGAAGAGAGGAACCCAACTTGTTGAATAGTTTTTAAGGTGAAGGTTTTAGTTATCAATATTGAATAAAATAATATATAAGAAATAGGTTCGATATGAGATATTGTCCAACCACAGATTCAGATTGAAAATCGAGTTACCGGTTTCAGTTGCTACACTATTATCAAACTCTAGTGAATTTGTAGTTTGTCCAAGCAAAGAAGACCCTCTGGCAAGATGGGAAAATGACTCCAGCTTGGTCAAAATTTGTTCAAGAATATTATAAATGTGGTCTTAATAGTAGATCAAATCGTTGCCTACAATTTGAGATCAAATTGATAATTTTTGAAACAAAATTGACCGAGCTGGAGTCATTTTCCCATCTTGCCAGAGGGTCTTCTTTGCTTGGACAGTCTATACCAGTGTTGCAACCGAAACCGGTATTTAAATTTTTGATAAAGCTGTGGTTTGACAATTTCTCATTGTATCTTATTTAAAGAGGAAGAGAAATTTTAAAGAGAATACTGGTAGATATGGGACGAAAACAAATTTTATAGTGACAAATATTTTTTGTGAACAGGGCAAGAGTTGCATACCTGCAAGAAATACGTACTGAACCATTCTAAAGGCCTCTTTACATGATGGATTTCTGATACGCAGTATTGATACAAAACTCAAAAATTGATACGCAACTGTACAGGAAGGAAGCTCATTGGCACAAAATCTGTGTAGGGCTTTAGTAAATGAAATAATTCCAGCTACTGGAGTAAAAATGAAAACACGAATAAAAAAATTCGACGAATGACGAGAATAAAAAAGAAAAGAATCATTTCAAATTCCATTCGTAATAAAGGATGTAGCCAAGTGCATGCTTCAATAACCAAATCACCAATTCCCAACAAGATAGTTTCATTACCAGTAGTTATTAGATTGTAGGGCGTCCCTAACAATTCCATCCATTTCCTAACCTATAAAACATTCTGTACAACAATAAGTAGTTGAACCACAGCAGGAAGCAACAAAAGTACTCCATCTTATTCTCTCTTTAGATCTCATTTTTCCACGTCACATTTCCGCGTCGCAAAATTTTAATCTAGTTTTTTGGCGCGCTATTCAAAACGACGACATCACTTCAAAGACAATAAAACCTAGTTTAATGGTTATAGTCTGTCCAAGCAAAGAAGACATTCTAGCAAGATGGGAAAATGACTCCAGCTCGGTGAATATTGGTTGAAAAATTATAAATTTGGTCTCAAATTTTGCAAAACATTCTGCCCTATAATTTGAGACAAATTTATATATTTTTTTGAATCAATATTTCTCGAGCTAGAGTCATTTTCCAATCTTGTCAGAATGTCTTCTTTGCTTGGACAGACTTTACAAATTGATGCAGTAAGTATTGAACAGGAAGGAAGTTATTAGAGTTTTGTTATTGTGCTGCTTAAACTCTGCCACGTTCGATTTATACGACTCAAATTTGATGACTTTTGAATCGGTTGAATGGATCTGTTGATGACAAATTTATGAGTTTGGAAATTTCAATTTATTATGAAGGACACAATAGTTTGAGAGTTATTTGTTGAGAAACTTCTTTTTTCCTTCAGTTAATTAAAAAATGGACTAGTTTGAAAACTATTGATTTGATCAGTATAGTAAGCTAGAGTCTGAAAACTTTTATGTAAAATGTATAGAATCTTCTGTAGAAAGAAAGATTCAAGAAGAAGTAGAAGAAGAAAAAGATGATGATGAAGAAGAAGAAGAAGAAGAAGAAGAAGAAGGGAAGAAGAAGAAGAAGAAGAAGAAGAAGAAGAAGAAGAAGAAGAAGAAGAAGAAGAAGAAGAAGAAGAAGAAGAAGAAGAAGAAGAAGAAGAAGAAGAAAGAAGAAGAAGAAGAAGAAGAAGAAGAGAGAAAGAAGACAAGCAGGTGAAGCCACAGATGAAAAAGAAAAATTAGAGAAGAAGAGGAAGAAGAATAAGAAGAAAAAGGAAGAAGTTATGAAGAAGAAAAAATATGAAGATGTAGAAGAATGAAGAAGATTAAAGATAAAAAGATAAAGAATGAAGAAAAATAATAAGATGATAAAGTAGAAGAATAATAAACATAAAAAATAACAACTGTAAAGTGTAAACATAGAGATAAGGACTAGTAGTAACACAGAACTAAGGACTACTATACTCAGAGATGAGAAAATGACTCCAGCTCAGTCAATATTGATTCAAAAATTATTGATTTGGTCTCAATTTTAGGAAACATTTTTATCTACAATTTGAGACCAAATAATAATTTTAACAAATAGAGTCATTTTCTCATCTTGCCAGAGGCAACTTCGTTAGCCAGACTATATTAAGTCTCACTTTTGAACCCAGTTATAAAGTTGTACAGCAGTTTTTGATCGAACTACAAATTAGGTTAGCGTGTCGTGGTTGCATTGCTTTACAAAGTGATAAAATCTAAATGCTAATAAGGTGACTCCAGCTATAAATAAACAAGAATTAAAACATGCCTCACTATAGTACACAGTAGGCCTACCTCCATCATACAGTATATACATATATAATAAACTTGTAACCGGATTTCCTAGTCGCACGTTTAAACGGTACCAAGTTCACGGCGACTCGTGCTTCACTACTAGAATATACCTATATCTACTCTCTATTCACATTATACGTGTCCATATGCACGTAGAGATGTATATCTATGTATAGAGGCCACTGACCAGCTCCCGTCATCATTCAACCGGCAAATTAAAATTTATGAATGAAATTCAAAAGTCAATGAACCACAAGAAACGTGTTCTAAAGTTGTTTCACGCTGTTCCAATTGTATTTCAAATGTTTCATGGAGAACTGCCAAGTGAAGACTAAAGAGTTTGAAATATTGATTGAAACTTTGCTATTTCTGGTTAAAAGTTTTCTTTCAACTATTTTATTTATTCATTTAGTAATTACTATATTCCTATTATATTACCTGAATCATTAAATCAAACACAAAATCTATCATCAACATCAACCTACAATCTAATCGATTATTAGAAGATAAGACAAATTGAATTAATGATCAAAAATTAATATTTATTCTATTTCTTTATTCTTTAACCTGCTGCTTTAGATTAAAACTAAATCTACCATTAACATCAACCTTCTTCTAATCCATTATTTGGAATTGAGGAAATTTTGAAACAAAATAATGGATAATAAAATAATGTTGATTAATTGACGACTTCTCAGTCACTAGACTTTTGGGAGAGCACATGAAAGTAACAAGTAGAGAAAGAAAATAAGTAATTTGAAGGCATAAAATCCGTATTTTAAAGGAAAAAAGCCATTCAAGTCGCCACTACTGGTGCTTTTCCCTAGGTAAGTGAAGTAGTGGAGGCTTTCCAAGTGAGGACCGTTGGAGGTTAAAATATATTCTACTTGTAGATATCGGAGTAAGTATTATCAGAGACAATGTCCAGTTAATTATGTTACTAAAGTCAATGGTATTAATAAGCTTAAGAACTTAGTAGATACTAGTGACTTTCACTTTTACAACAGTACTCACGATTTTTATGCTTGTTGGACGCGTTTCGTGGCACTTAGCCACATCTTCAGCATACAAGGAGTAACTAGATACTCTTGATCAATGGTATTATTAAATTGATCTATTGTCTCTGATAACAAATCCTTAGTTTCTTGCAATAGTTCCTTCTTGAATTCCAATTGAAACTATAATCTACATAAATTTTCAATTGAATCTATAGAAATGGAGGTGTTGATGTATTTTGTACCTAATTTTTTCGTTGCAAATTTATCGTAAAAAACTTTCCCTCGCTGACATAAGTTTGTACCAAAAAACATCTCTATGATTTTTTGAATGGATATTCACATACAATTGCAATAGCTGAAACGTTTCTCAGACTATAATATTTAAATTATCCAGCTAACCTTTCTCGAACACTGAATCGGTTCAATTACTGTAGAAGTAGATATAGTAATATTGGAGCAGTATATAACGGTATAATCACCACTGATATAGTAATAGCAAACCAAGAAAGTACCACAAAACGGTAGTAGAAGTGGATAATGTTCCCTGAGATCTGCATTCCTTATGCACTACACCTGTTATTACTATAGAACAGAGAAGGAAAACATTCAACTCTAATATTTCAATGTATAAAACCAGGAGAAGGAAAGAGAAAAAATAAGATATCCGATTGAAAATTCCACGGATATTTCCATCAATGCGAGAAAATATCGATTTGCAAATTTGCATTTTTTTACCCTCAAGAAATACATACCTGTCAACCAATTGGCAAAATTGGTACAGTTCGCGCAAGCTATGAAGACACGTCCTTACAATGTGAAATATATTGCGATGACGTGTCTTCCCAGCTTGCACAAACTATAAGCAAGATTTCTTCCATTCCATTCATTTTTATTTCTCTTTTACATTCCTTTTCTACTCGATTCACTCTTCCCCAGCACTGCTAAAGGAAACTAGAACCTTTAAATTTATGTAAATAATGGATAATGATGACTTCTATGGTATTCATGACGGTATCTTCTCTCTAACCCAATTCCAAACACGCATCTCAAGTCGGGTGCCTAACTTTTAAAATACTACTGTAGTACACTGGCGGCTCGTACCCACGAAACAGGTGAAGTGCCCGTATCTTTTACTGAACAGCACTTCACCTGTTTCGTGGGCACGAGCTGCCAGTGCTGTAGTATGGAGTGTTTTCACTAACATCAAAGGCTTACTTACGCCTGAAAGAAATTATGTGAATTTTTACGACGGATCATAAGATGTTTCATTTATTTAATAACCAAAAACCAATGGAGAAGAATCTCCATAATTTATTCAGAAAAATATCTAATTGACATGAATGTACCTTACTGTATTTCAATATTGAATATCTATATAAAGGAATTTTCGAGTAGTCATGCTCATGCTGAAAGTGAGAGGAATTAAAGAAGATCTATGAAGAATTACTTTTTAGTAGGCTAATCATATACGATATTATAAGGCAGAATCGATGTGAAAAGTGCTTCCGGATTAAACATTGTAGCCTTTTTTGTTGTGTGATTGTACATTTCAACTAGTTATTCAACCTTTTATGTTATTTTTTTCAACTCTTGAATACAGAAACAGATATTATAGTCGTTGCTATTTTCCAATTTATAGAAATTAAAGAGAATACTAAGAAAGTTCAACATTAATATCACGTAGTAATATTCATTAATAATATCATATATACATAATATCACGTAATAAGGCGTTGATTTATTCAGTAATGTGTGTGTGAATACTAAATTTCAACAAGGGGAAGTTTCTACTATTATAATACGCAATGAAAACATGTTCACACTCCTTTCATATTTCTATTGATTTTCATTAAGTTTCTCGAACTTCAACCCAACTTGAAGAGGCAAAACCTATCCTATAAAGTTCCTGAAAAGATGTAAAACTGAGAGAATGTTAATTTTTTGGACTTACTCATTTTCTGTTTCCATCATAGTGTTATCCATTTCAAAAGCACGGGCAAGAAATTTAATTAAAACTTTGAATAGAATTTCAAGTTAGGAGCCAACTTTCATATAAGAATTTGGAATTTGATTATTCAAATCTGACAAAAAAATTTTGAACCTCTTAAAACTCACTTCTCAAATGAATTTTGAAATTAGAAGATTGAAAACTTGCTAAAATATTTCTACACTGGTACTTTTACATTTCTGTACTTCAACTAAATTTGTGGGGAATGAAAATATTGAGAATGGATTTTGTAACTAAGCAACACATGACATGGGCCATGTGTTTGTCAAAAAAACTGTCATAATCTGAACTTCTTAACATGTTGTATCGAAGCAACAGTTCATACAAATGAATTTGAATTCATTCATCTATGATTGTTTTAAGGCTCTCTGTAAAGCTATTAGTCAATGCACACTGGTGCGATCAAGACCAAGACCATGTTGCAGCCAGAGAAACACAGAGTTGTATGAAGCAACTTACACTAGTTAGATCAAGAGCTAGACGAGAACTTTCAATGTTTTCATAACTAATTTACTTGAAAATACTCATGTTAATAAATTTCAAAAATAAATTCATTTCTCATTTCAAGGTAACAAATTTCTTACTACTTGAAATTCCAAACTTTTGAAAAACAAACCAAACTTTCTTCCAGTTCAAACTCCATCCAACCGGCACCAAAAACAATTCAAAGTTCAACCTATTGTGATGAGATGAAAGACCGCTACTTCCTTTGTATAGTCTGTCCAAGCAAAGAAGACCCTCTGGCAAGATGGGAGAATGACTCCTGCTCGGTCAATATTGATTCAAAAATTATCAATTTGATCTCAAATTGTAGCAAACAATTTGATCTACTATTAAGATCACAGTTATAATTCTTGAACAAACATTGACCAAGCTGGAGTCATTTTTTCATCTTGCCAGAGGGTCTTTTTTCGCTTGGGCAGGTGATACAAGAAGGCTTATCATCGATGAAAGAAGCACTGAGACAATGTCTTTTGACGGACTGTAACGGGAACTAGTCTGGCGACCAATCGCAGTGACGCAACGGTCACACGTGATGTCACGTCTCATCAACAGCAGCATAATGACACGTGACCGGTGCGGTGACTGCCTAATCGATTGTGTGTGACACACTATGCTCTGTCACCGAGGAAAAGAGATCATTCATTTATTATGATCAATTCCTTCATTATGGTTCAAGTTTCTTCTGAGATAAAGATAATTCTTTCAAGACGATAGGTACACATGTTGGTACATTTCACGAGTGAAATCGAATAATACAAGATCTCGACTACTGCTCGCATTAAAATTGAGATCAAGATCTCATTTCATGGTGGAGAGAAGAAGTGAAGATCTTTCAATAGAGTTGGTGTCAAAAATTAAGGCAGTTAAGGAATGACTGTTCTGAGTTCTTTCAGGATAGTCGGCGAGCTGTCAGCGAGAGTACATCGAAATCAGACCGACCTCAGCTATATTAATTTGCTCTCCAAGACAGACTGTCCTGACAGAGCTGAGCAATAGCCACTCTCCAACCAAGGTTAGTATAGTTCTCCAACCACCTTCATTTTTTGGCACTAGCTATACAGGTATAATTTTGTGTATCCTCTTGGATTGAACAGTAAACATACCGATTTCAACTGAAATAGGATAGATAGGAAGATATTGGGAGATTTTAGGATAGATATTGGAAACTATGAGTGCCCCCAGCCGTTTTTTGATTTCATCCGTCAAGAATTTCAGTCATGAGAAATCATTATTCTGATGGTCTAATTCGTCAAGATCGTACAGAAAATTGTAAAACATCACTATAAAGGTCTGTAGAATCGATTTCTTGCCGAATTTGAGAAGACTTATTTACAATTCAACTTATTGACCTGAAGGGTGCAGGCTATAATTCTTGATATGACTATGATTGATACAATATGGAATATGGCATTTTCTATTTCATGTTTACAAAACACAGAATCTCCTTGCTATTTATCAAAATTCTGGAATTTCATTTCAATTTTAAAAACATTCAAAGAGTTCAATTATTATAATTCGATCGATTCAGTAAAATCCCACTCAGGAATAAAACAGAATAGTGATTATAGCAGTCATTCAATATGCAACATTAGTATGGCTTCATCAATATAAGAACGAAGTTTCTTGAAGTAATACTTCTCAGAAGGTCGTATTGCGTGAAAAACAAGTTGAATAATGATTAAAAAATCGAGAATAATAACTCGGCGACAAAATAGAGCTTCCTTACTTGTATTGAAATAACAAACAATTCACATTTCGGGACAATAGAGCCAGTACAACAAAAGAACACTTTTGGGGAAAAATAGAGTAGTTGTGAAATGATATTCCGAGAACGATAATGACAATGACTTCAAAAGAGTATTGGATTCAAGTATCGCAATATTTATACTTGTATATTGTTGGTTGTTTGCTGTGATTCATTTGGAACATTGAAATGAAATCAATCATTATGACAGTGAATAAAATTGGAAATGATTTATGGTAGCCTTGAAGCATTCAAATGCTATGCATGACAATTTCTTCAATGTTTCATACAGACAATATTCTTTCCAAGATTTCTTCCAATTCTTGCTTGATGAAAAATGAAAATGAAAATGAAATTTATTCTCCTTATGGACAAACAAAAATTTCTGTACACAAAATGTTTTCTCAGAATTGAATTAGCAGTAATTTTAAATAGGCGCTGCCAGTGTTATAAATTATAAGTGCATTATTCAAATATTATATTGCTGCTATTAAAACTTAATCATAGTATTTTTCGGCCATTACGGTACAATGCAAAGTTCATTTATACTAAAAAAAACTTTAGAAATATAATTCAGAAATACAAAAGCGCAGTGTCATTGACTTATGTGATACTGAAACAATAATGTTTTAATTACGTTTGAGATGAGGAAAAAGATTAGAGTTTTCTTTTTCATAACTTGTTGACCACATCTTCAAGCACTGCGTATAATGAAAACAGCATTTTGAAGCCGCTTAAAATGTTAACAATTCAACATTCACGTACAACTTATCTTGACTTTTGAATTCGAGAAGAATTTGTAGAACATGCTTCAAAATAACACAATCCAGTGTGTGAATGCACGCGTGTGCAAGTGATTAAATGCAGGCATGGAATGATAAAAGAGCTCAGGAACCTAAAGAAAGAAGAAAATGAAGAAGAAGAAGAAGAAGAAGAGAAAAAAGTAGAAAATCCTGCATCACCGTTACAAGAATGCAGCAACGACCGACCACTAGAAAATGAGAAGAAGTTTGGATACTAAACTGGTGATTGACTTCTTATCATTTCCTCAAGTTCTCTACTTCTTTCTCCTCCTCCTCCACCTACTTCTTCTTCTTCTTCTTCTTCTTCTTCTTCTTCTTCTTCTTCTTCTTCTTCTTCTTCTTCCTCTTCTTCTTATTCTTACTCCTTTACGTCTTTTACCTCTGGGTTCCTAAGATAATACCTCTCATTTCTCCTCATCGTGCTCGTGTAGTTTAACTTCTCCTCCTACAGTCTAAAATATTTCAATTTCATTTCAAAAATCTGATTGATATACACTTTTCCTCCTAGTTCAATTTTATTTTTCAATTCCCTACCACTGTATGTAATAAAAACTGTTCCATGATATCCTAATAAGATAAGAAAAGCAACAAGATAAAGAGAGACAAGAAGATTGAGAGGAGAAAAAGTGAGTAAAGAAGATAAAAATAATCTCAACAAGAGTACAAATTAATCAAGAAAAGCGAAGAATCAGTAATAATCAGGAGAGAAGAAAGAATGAAATAAATCGAGGAGAACAATAATCTGAGAGAAAATACACGAAAAAGATAAAAAGTTAGAAATAAGAACAAAGAGACTTGAGGAAAAAAGAAAAGAGAGAATTGGAAAATAGAAGCAGAGAAATAAAAACTGAGAGAAAATTCGAGGAAAGATGAAAATTTTAGAAATAGAAACAAAGAGAAAATTTGAGGAAAGATGGAAATTTTAGAAAAAAAAACATTGGAACAGTATAAGAAAGAAAAATTCAAGAGGAGGAGAAAGCAAACTGAAACATGAAATTCAGTTTGTTTAAAATTCAAGAAGCAAGAGATTCATGAGTGACAATAATTCACTTCTCTTTCTCAGCAAGTCTTGTGCCAGAAGATGATCTGCCTGCCATAACATGTAGCATGTGCCAACTCTAAGTCAAGTTCATAAACTTGATTTAATCAACCAAGTCCTGTTTGGCCAGTTGCAGCAGATCAAGTTCAAGACACTGCTTGCCGTTTTCAGGTTAGAAACAGCATGCACTGGTTACAAAAATAGACAACTGTTACAAGGAAATATATACAGGAAAACGAAAACAAACCCAAATCGGTTGCAATTAGTTTGATGTTCACTTAATAGATGCTAATGCTGATTATAGTTTGATGTTCACTTAGTAGTTGTTAATGCATAGATATATAGTCTGTCCAAGCGAAGAAGACTCTCTGGCAAGATGGGAGAATGATTCAAGCTCAGTCAATATTGGTTCAAAAATTATCAATTTGATCTCAAATTGAAGGGAACAATTTCATCTTCTTTCAAAACCACATTTATAATTCTTGAACAGATATTGATCAAGCTGGAGTCATTTTTCCATTTTGCCAGAGGCTCTTCTTTACTTGAACAGACTATATCTTACGTAAAAAAAAATCAAGGCGGTTGACGAATGACTGTTTTCAATTCTCAGCTCTGTCAGGACGGTCGGTGACCTACCTACGAGAGTACAACGAAACGAAAGCGGCCCTAGCTATACTAATTCGTTCTCGAAGACAGCATCAGACTGTCCTGACAGAGCTGAGCATCGATAACAGTCATTTACCAACCGCCTTGATTTTTGGCGTGAGCTATAACAGAGACAGCAAGTTACGATCAATCCTAATAATATCTTCAAAATACCGAAACAAAGTGACTATGATAAATTATCGTAACGTCTTTGAGGATTTATGATTCAGTGGATCATCTCACACATTCAGAATCATTTACAACGTACAAACTATGCGCCATTATGTGTCAAAAATAGAACATGAAACTGCAATTAACGATCAACAGTTAATCTCTGATAATATTCAGATACAGCTATCCCGTATTTCAGAGGAGACGATAAGCCGTCGGTACCAACAAGTTATAATTTAGTCGTCATCTCTCATCATCATAACTCACGCACTAGCTCAAGAGCTCATATGGACATCAACTTCAGAAGTAGAAACAAACAGAAAAGAGACAAATTCATCGACGATCAAGCTAGGTAACGTGTGGTGGAGGTTTCACTATTACAAGAAAATGAGACATCAAACAGCGATTAACAGTAAGTTAATCCCTGATCAATGCCTGATCTTAAGTTATTGAAGATTAGCCGCGTATCGACAGTGCGAGGCATGTGCCGCGAATGCCTCAAGGTACAGTCTGTTCACGCAAAGAAGAGTCTTACTCCAGTCTCCAGCTCGGTCAATATTGGTTCAAACATTATTGATTTGGTTTCAATTATAGGAAACATTTCGTTAAATCTCTGTTTTTAATTTTGGTCAGTTTTGTACCAATTATGTACAAATAATAACATATTTCGTTATAAAATATTGTCCCCAAATGTCACACCAATCAAAACAAGAACAAATCTTCCTGACAAACAACATATTAATGATCATACAACAAAACAGGCTTTAGGACCACTGAAGTGACCTTGATGCATAATTATGATGACCTAAAAACGAAACAGATCCTACCCTAATGCAGCACTCAGGATCGGATTCACTGCCAAAAACTACTTCTCAAGAAATATGAGACGACCTCGGTTTTCACTTCTCACTTGGGCAACTTGCAGCAACTCATAAACTGTTCCTATTCTCGATCATGGGATGAACAAATAAACAAGAAAATACAGTAAGGATAAAAGGAACATGAGAGGAAGCCTAAATGGTAGTGGGAATACAGTAGAATGATAGAAGGTATACAAAAAAGAAGATATCTTGCACAGAAGATGAAGAAACTAATAGATCAACTTTATGGGTGTGAGAAACATCCTTCATGAGAAAAAAAACAAATATAGAACCTAGGCTAAGACTGGATTTTTCATCAAGATTTCAAACGAATCATGTACTTAAAAAAGAAACATGTATCATGAATGTATCATATATCGTGATCATGTATTGTAACATGTTGTATTATTCATCTACTTCCAACTATACAAATGATATGATTCCATCTTAATCTATTTTTCTAAACTGAAACTCAATACTGATTTATATAACAGTAAAATTAGTTTCACTACTTATTTTTGGTCAAACTCCTTAGCGGGAACCTGTTAGTAAATGTCAGTACATTATGAGATTGATAAATATTTCCAAGTTCCCAGTAAGAAATAATACTAGTTGAGTATCGAGTGACTGAAACATAAGGCTGAAAAATTACTCGTCACTAGTAGTTGGAAGCAGAATCCCTCAACTTACAACAGTAAAATAACGACTGAAATTAATACTCCGCACTATACCAGAACTTGGAAATCCTTTCCATTTAAAAAGAACAAAAAAAATTGTTTTCTGTTAATCCTGTTATGGGGATGTACTCATGTTACTGATGTAATCACTCTGAATAACAATTCTAACCAGTTCCAACTAGGCTATATTCTTATAATAAGAGATATATTCCCCAATTGAGTTACTGAAAAACTAGAAATCGTGCTTTCTCTATCAGAAACTACACCCACTCAATACTTATTTTCATAAACACAATTTCAAGAATAGTCTGGCCAAGCAAAGAAGACATTTTGAGAAGATGGGGAAATGACTCCAACTCGGTCAATATTTGTTCAATAATTAAAAATTTGGTCTGAAATTGTAGAAGACATTCTGATCTACAATTTAAGACCAAATTTATAATAATTATTGAACAAATATTGTCCGAGCTGGACTCATTTCCCCATCTTGCCAGAATGTCTTCTTTGCTTGGACAGACTTTACAGTATCCCAAATGGTTAGCCACTAGAAGAATCAATTCATCCGTTAACATACCACTGAACCATGACTGTAGGATAGTTAACCGTAAACCTTACCGTCTATCACAATGTAGTTATACTCGATTCGATGCAACTTCCGCCTTCAAATACAATATAATCCCTATCTTAGGTGTGTTACATTGAGTCGGAACTTACTTGAAACTTAGTATAGTACTGACTCCTCCCCGTCGTGTACTATTGTTGAAGAGAATATTTGTCATATTTTATGTTACAAAGTCAGTTTACAATGTCATAAATTTCAAATTCAACTCGTGAGGCGGGAGCTTTCTTTATCAATTATCACTGGAAAACCGTTTAGGATAGTTAGATAGTAATAACTATAACCATAATATGGCCAAGAGCGTAGCTATGACTATTCAAGAAGAACTTGGGTAAAGTAGGAGCTAGCGTTCAGTGAATGAGGTAAATCGTGAATAATGAATATTTATCGCAGGTAAATCATACAACCGTTATATTAGAAATGTTACTGAGTTTGGTCTGAATGTATTTGTGAATCAAATCATAGTTTTATACACAGATTTACAAGATCACCAACATCTTTATTTTAATCCCAATTTATAGAAATTATTTTTGATGGAAGAATTATTAGATATTGCAGTACATGGCTTGCTATTTAGTACATTGGTCAATATTTTCAGTTACAGAAGTACTCAATTCAATTCAATTCAATTCTTTATTTCCCAAAAACAAATTCTTTACAAAAATCAAAAATTCAGTACATCAATACTTTGTCTATTTAGATAGTAACATATGGAGATTCTAATTAATTATTATCAATAGAAATTATTTTTATTTTGTATCTTCATGAATAAAATTTTTTCATTAAGGGGTTTTTCTATCTGATAATTCGGGGAGTATTTGATAAGAAGGATTGGACTACAGTAGCATTTGATGAAAAAATAGCATGAGTTGATATATTTCTAATAAAATGTCAAAATAATAGAAAGGCATAATAGTATAATAAAACTATTGAAAAAGGCACCAATTTAGCCATCATATTACCGTCCTATTCCACAAAACTTTAGGAGTACTGGAACACTAGTATAGTGGAAAGGTAAAGACATAGATAGAATACCAAATGAATTCCATTAATTTCGAACAATATGTGTACCTCATTCATTTAGTCCTTCATTTCCCCCAACAAAAAGATACAAGATTTTCTAGAATACGTCCCTCTAACTAGACAAAAGACGATAGATATATATCGATAGGTAGGCCTCCCATAGACAAAGCACAGGATTAGGCCCAAGCTCACAATGCTTAGCAGATAAAGTTTCTCTATGCAGATAAAGTTTACGCAAGCTAAGAAGACACGCACAAATTGTAAAGATTACAGGTTGTGCTTGTAAAGGTTACAAGCTTCAAATTGTAAAGATTACAATTTGAAGTGTATTGTAACGTGTGTCTTTTCAGCTTGCGCGAACTATACCAAGACAAAATCTCACATGACTGTAACAAGTACATTCACCTCCCCCACCACAAATTCACAAATCGCTGGTTCATCAAAAATACATCAATAGTCAGTCTGCTGGGTACATTACAATGATGAATGCATCCACCAGAGTATGAACAATTTTGAAAAGGTATGTTACATTATACCCTTATTTCTGCCCTTTATACCTTTCTGCCCTTCTTTCACGTGAGCTATCACACACGCTATCAGTAAAAGAGCTATCACTAAGGGCTTAGAGAAAAGGGGGCTAGCCCTTTCGTGACCCCCTTTAATAATTGTAAGGGCAGTCACAAAGGTAAATAGCTCAGTACACAAGAACATATGCCCTCTAAGGGTTGGATCAACTCCCTTAGTAATACTCCCTCATTTACAAGTGATTAGTAATGTGATTAGTAGGGGGCAGTGAGATGCCCTAGAGCCCTTCGGGGTTTATCAAGATCGGTGTGAATTTTTGTTGAACTATCTCTTTCATATAATCATAATAAATAAATGATTTGATCATCATTATAATCAACATGTCATTCATTGAAATTAATTATCATAATAACAAAGATTCGTTCAATGAATTGATTTATTGTGAGATAATACTTATAAATGTTGTTAAAATTGATTAGTATGTGATTGAAGGAAAAATTTGGGGAACAAATATAGAATAAAATGACGGTAAAAATGTGGCGGAGAAGAGAGAGAAGTAGAAAGGAAATGAAGACAAACAGAAAAGGAGAGGGAATAGAAATCAAATTGAGACGAAAACTAGTATAATAAAGAGAATAATAATATGATTGAAAATGATGCGGTGAAAAAAATGTAAGAGGGATGATGAGGAGGAGGAGGATGAGGAATGATGTGAATAAGCGAGAAATGTAATAAGACAAAAATAAAATACGGATTGAGACAAGCAATAGAAGATAATAATGATAAAGAATAAGCATAGATAAAGTAGCAAATCAATGAAATACGAACAACAACAAGAATTGAAGACAGAAAGAGAAAGGAGAACTATAGGCTAGCTAAACACAAAAATAAAAACAAAAAACGTACCTATTATTGAAATGAAAATTGATAAAAAATGGGAAGGTGATGCTACAAATTTAATCTGGAAAGAAAAAACATGATAAAGAAGGAAACATTAAGATAGAAAATATAATGATAATGATAAAGAAAGGGACGATGAAGATAGGGATGATGATGACGACGACGACGATGTTGATAATCATTATTGTATAAAACGGTCATCCTCGCCCTGATGTATAGTCTACTGTTCATAGTATTGATTGATTTTCCCTAAGAATGGTCATCACCCTTCTCAGTGCATTTACGGGTTACTTACTGAATAATACAGGAGCGATGGCCATTATCCTGAAGGGTTACTAAAACGGAGGTAAAAGTTGATGGGGTACGTCTAGGAAACAAAAAAAAAACGCCTTTACTTAGGATTTTTGTAATTTTAGTCAGCCTCTAGGGAGAATTCCCATTGTTTTTTTGAAAGTTGTTTGCATAAAGTACGTGTGTACATCTGTTCCTGATGAATCATTTCTTATAAGATGTTTTCAGGAGGTAATGAAATTGAAAGTTGATAATTTTTAACAAGAACGCTATGTTATTGCGTGATGAATGACGATATCATTGGGGTGGATTACTTTTATGGATAATGTATTTTAGTGATTAATCTCTATAAGTTTAATGCTTAATCCTTATTGATTAATTCATGGATTATCAATTACATTCAATAATTATCATATAATTATTCATAATAATTAAAAATAAGAATCACTTGAGCATGGCCGAACAAAAATAGACATAGTTTGTAACTAGTAAGTAAGTTTATAACTTATAAGTTATAACTTACTTGTACGTATTACACTAAAAATTATGAAAAAAATTCAACAATTGATTATTCATCAATTATAAGTGAGACAACTCTAAAATATGTAGACATAAAAAAAGAGTCAAACTTGATTACAGTTTCTACTCAATATCTATTGTTTAGAAGCAAATGCGGGCTAAAACTGATAATGCATTTGATTCAATTGTGTCAATTTCACTTACAATTGTAATAAATTGTAAATATGCTGGTAAATATGTTGTAGCGAGTGACAACTACATTGGGTTTCTACATGATTTCTGAATGTTTCTCATATCATAGAAAGCTAAAGCTCGCTCACTTAGAAGCACATTGTAGAGTATTGATAATAGTAGCGTAAATAAAACAACCATTCAAGTAGTTTTAACTTTCCAAAGGATTGGGAAGAGAAAATAATAAAGGGGAACGTAGTAGGTGTCAGAAAGAGACCAGAGAACGAGCAATGTAAACTATACGAGAAATACACTAATACCGATTGGAAAAAGTATGAAATTCTAGACTTACTTACAACTTACAAGTAAACTGGAAAAACTAATCATAACATCAAACTAACGATCTACGTTCTATGACCTTTGAGCCAAATACCGTAAACCACATCAACCGTGTATTAAAAGAGTAAAAAAGCAATAAATTCGAAAGTAACTACACAAAAAAATTTGAACCATCTGAAACGCGAATAACTGATTATTACAATTTGATCACCGTATCACATTTGCAACACGAGAAAAGAGATTGGATAAAATGAGAAGACAGATGCGAGAAAGAAAAAGTATAGAGAGAGATGAAGAGATGAAGAAGAAGGAATTAGAGTAGAACAAGAATGAAAATAAATTTAGAAAGGAAAAGAAGTGTGAGAAGAGAAATGAAATGTGAAAAGAAATGTGTAATACTGATTATGATTATGAGTATAACAGAGTATCTTGGTAATACTGAGAGAGGATACGTGTATCATCACTAGAAGCTCTCGCACTATCTCACTTTTTCACTCTGTATCACTGAATCTTTTTCTCTCTCTAATGTGTGCAGAAAAAACCAAATGGTAGGTTCAATTTTCTAACGGTGTTACTACAGTATTCCTACATAGGTTATATTACTATATATACAGTACATACAGATCATGCACTGCGAAAATGCCAAATGCTTCCCATAGGAAATGTTATAGAAATAAAAATGAAAATAGTATTACTACTACTACTACGGTAACATACACTGGAATTAAAACGAAACTGAGGCGCTAGGTGGAGAGAAAAAGAGAGAGGGAGATCTCATCAGTGTCAGAAAAGAAACTAAGGAGAACAAGAGGAAGAAAAAAGAGGAAGAGGAAGAAGAAGATTATGATGAGTAAGAATAAGAAAACTTGTTCTTGCTAACATTTAGCACTGCGTGAACGAAGTGCATGTCTTGTACGCTTAGCTTCAATATTTTTCAAATTATAAAAGAGGGTGTACATTTATTGAAAGAAATAAAAATAACATTCATCCTTCTCTTCAAAAAAATATTGAAAAGGAGCTTAGAGACGTGAAACTTTAATGACTATTAACGCTTTAACTCTCTACTAACTACAACCCAGGCTTTAGTTACACTGCTAAACTTTAACTTTTAATGAGTGAAGCGTTTTCTTGGAAACCAACAGTCTGATAAATTCATGTGAATTGATTTGAGAACGCTAGTTTTTTTTTAATTTGAAAAGAATACATACGTTTGGATTCAGGATGTCAATACTTAAAAAGTTAGGATAATTCCCCCACCTGAAACAGAAGAAAATACATAAAGTTAAAAATATTGTTATACATTAATCTTAAAAAATTCACAAAACAGTAAATGGATGAAAATTGAACTTTAAACTTAGGGCTATCTAAAACAATTGATAAATAAAATGAAAAATCAAACACCTTTTTAAATTTTGTAAAATAATACTTCTAAAGTTTTGTAAAAAGGGTAATTGATTTTTCATTTTATTTATCAGTAAAAAGATACTTTTGAATAAAGTTATTCAATACTCAATAACCATTCAAAATTTTGTTTAGAAAATTTGCCTTATTAATTTCAACCACCATCAAAAACTCAATACTTTTCTATACTGTAACTCTTTATTTTGGAACCATCGGTCCCGACTACATTAAAAATATTCGTCATCTCTGATCATCATACCTCTCATTACCCACGCACAAGCCTAAGAGCTCATGTGGGCATCACTCTCAGAAATAAAACTTATTCATCATCAGAAACTTGATACTTCTAGTAAAACAACAAATCGAAATGAAAACGATGAAATGTATTTTCATATTGATTTTTATGTTACAAATTAAATCCGACCATATTCTCACGAACTCACAGAACTACATTACACAATTACTCCGCAGTTACCCAAATCCTCCGCTTTACCATTGTCTGTCCAAGCAAAGAAAACATTCTGCCAAGATGGGAAAATGACTCCAGCTCGGTCAAAATCGGTTCAAAAATTAAACATTTGGTCTCAAATTGTAGATCAGAATGTTTCCTACAATTTGAGAACAAATTTTCAATTTTTGAATCAATATTGACCGAGCTTGAGTCATTTTCCCATCTCGCCAGAATGTCTTCTTTGCTTGGACAGACTATATTATAATCGACGGTTGATGACATCGATTCTAATCATCTACCTATAATCGAGCTTCCAACTTCTGATAACCATCTCACGAACCAATCCTTCTACAGCAATAAATTTCGCGCAGATCACGATTTTCTCCAGCATCGTTTCAACAACTTTATCAATGAAAGACAACGTCACACGATAAATGAAAGTGTCAAGAAGATGACACCTGACCTAGAAAGCCATTGAACGTGAACCGAGAATGAAAGTGAAGCTGTTATAGAAAATAATAGAGACTAGTAAGACAGATTCAAGTACTTTGGTAACTAATTGTTGTATTTAGTAATGAGACAGTTATGTACTACAGATATATACTACAGATTTCAAAAAAGTAGTAACTTTCATTATTATTTTATCCACATTGATAATGGCCTAATGTGCCGAAACATGTCTGTGTTTTAATAATTTTATTAAGTTTTTTTAAAAGGTGTTTGATTTTCATTTACTTTTCAATTATTTTAAATAGCCCTAAGTTTTGAAGTTCAGTTTTCAGTAGTAACTAATTGGATCTGCTGGGATCTGTTGGGCTTTTTTTCACAGGGAATAATTTATTAACTTTTCAGATCATGTACATTATGGTGTTTTTTTCAATAGTAATTACTGGATTGGAATTTTTAATTGTAAATGGCAAACTATCAATTGTATTATTTTGTTGTATACATTTCTTTCCTGTTATAAAGTTACAGTACTCATAACTAATTTCTGTACTGTATTTAGTAATTTTTTGTATATTTATAATAAGTCTTTTTTATTTGTAATAGTTGTTGTATAATTGAAATAATTGTTGTTTAGTAGTAATAAAATTTTTGTAACTAATTGTTGTATAGTACCCAACTATTGTATTAACTAGATGTACTCAAGTTCAACTTACGCAGTTTCCTACTTGATTAATTTCCTTATCGTCATTTAGAACGCATGAAAATAGTCCAATGGAAACAGAAGAGTAACTGATAACTTTGTTCCGTTATTGGAAATCGACAAGAGTTAAAAGATTGACCCACCATTGAAATTTTAGTAATTCACTTAGAATTACATAATTACAATGGAACCTCGATAATTCGTAGTTCTTTTATTATATATTACTTTATATTATATTTACTTTTATTATATTACTTTATATTAAATTTACTTTTATTATATTACTTACTATTATATTATTATTAAAGTCTTAATGAGCAAAGGAGACATTCTGGCAAGATGGAAAAATGACTCCAGCTCGGTCAATTTTTGTTAAAAAAATGGTTTTAAATTTTCATTGACCAGAATGTTATTTTACAATTTAAACCAATATTGACCGAACTTGAGTCATTTTCCACCTTACCAAAATATCTTCTTTGCTTAACCAGACAATAGTTGGATTGATCATGTCAAATTCCACTGTGATATCCAAAATTACTCAATTCATAATACATAGTAAAACAGAATTTCCATGAAATTCAAAATAATATATAAGATGGAAACAAAGTACTGTAGTAGGACAACCAAAACTCAACTAAAAGTCTACAGACAGAACACGGTGGCATGCAATGCCATCTTGATTGTCATCTTTACGATTACGATTACGGTTGAACGCACGACATGCCATCCAGATCAGCGAGCATGACGAACTAACGAGAGAAATAGGAAGAGAAGGAGAAAGAAGAGAAGAGAAGACAGAAGAAGGATAAAGGAGGAAGAGCAAGGAGAAGATGTCCTTCGAAGAATCTTTGTCCAACAAAGGAAATTCGTCATCCAACTTAGATGATTGAATGAGAATTTGAATAGTTCTTTCAATATTATTTTACTTTTCTATCCTTCTATAAGTATTTTCAATTCAAATTTCATCTGGATTAGGATCGTTCAAATTCAAATTATTTTTGTAATCATAATACAATGCGTGTTATTACATAATCATAAAAGAGTAAACAGAACCCCCCCCCCCCCCTAATAGGTCTTTGAATGATAGGGGGGGGGGGTAGTTTTTAAAGTACAATTGGTGAAAAACACGATAATTTTGAATGATATGTTATAAATATAGCCCCCTGTACACTTTATATGTAATATATATATAACAGATAGATATGTTATATATTTTCACTTCAGTTAGTTCAAAAAGGTCGTTTGAAATTCCACAACACCTTACTATGAACCTCGACTATCAGGCTTCGTTCTTTGTTCTTCCAATAAACAGAGAAATTGTTTGGAAAATTAGACGACTGCCATTTAAAATAGAGTCGAATAGAGTTAGCTTTTTCCAAATACGATGGGAAACTTTGATATCCAAAAACCAAACCTAATATTAATAGACAAATTTGAAAGTTGGAGGTGAGATAATACTGATAGTGCTGACACAAACTTCAAACCATTTAGATTGGTAAAAGCTAGCAAGTGTGGCTAGCTGCATGTAGTAAAAATTCGAAACGACCGTCGAACCAACTGTCACAAAAATTGGAAAATGCGTAAATTTATTGATTTTTTTTAAAATTTCAAATAATTTCTTCACGTAGAACTGATAAAATCATTCGAAATACTCACAAAAAAATCACTAACACTCCAACAATAACTTGTAATGAACGGAAAACTTCAAAGAAACAATTTCTGGTCAAACACGAAATAATATAGTGTCTTTAAGATGGGAAATTACTTTGAAAAACAATTCTCAAATTTTTTACGGAAATTGCTCTACAAATGATAATTGTCTAGTACAGTGGCAACCACGTTTTCTAGTAGCAATCAACATCGGAGCCTTGACAGTGAATAGATGATAGTAATTTGAAATGTTACTTTTTCTGTTTCAAAGTGGATATAAAATGATGAAACAAGTCACGCAACTCTATAATTTTGAAATTACAATGCAACAATGACGAACTTACTTGTCATTTACCTTGAGTACTTGTCGTTACTACTTGTCGCTTGTCGTAGAGCAAAAGAGAGAGATTACGAACATAAGAACTACCATGCCCATTTTTATTAAATGGATTATTCATTTATTTATTACATTCAATGTCAAGAATACGTATTGAAAGAAACATGACGCCCCTTACTACTTCTTATTTCCAACACAATCTTTGAAAAATATTTTTCAAATTTTCAGGTTAAAATTTATTTTCATTCTTATTCTTTTATGGCTTTTATTGGTGGGGAGACCCTTACGGGTAGTTCCACCTCGCCAATGTGTACTTGGCCAAATACCGGTCACCCATCCAAGAGCAGTCCACAGTGTTCGTGACTTAACATCACGTTCACCGATAGATCACCCTCACCGAGAGACCAATACCCAGTATATGTCCAATGTTTATATTCAACTCCATTATATTTTGATAGGTGCTTATGATGCTTCAATAATCACAATATTCATTCTTATATTGAGACAACATAATTCAGTGCTTGAAGTAAACTGGGAACTACAGTAAGAGTATCGTAGTGTTCAGTATAATTATTATCACGGTACTATTTCGATGAAATCTATTTAGCACTTTCACCTGCATTTCCCCTACTTCAAATATCAGTTAATGCAACGTATTTCCTGCAATCAACATTATATTGCAAACCAAGTATAATCAATCGGTTCCACAGCTACCGATAGTAAAGTTTAGTCAAACGTTTACGATTTACGTCATCAACAATTCTCCGGTTGTAAAATGTACTTCAAATTTTACATTTCATGCTTGATTAACAACAAGCTATGTCAACAATTTCTAAATTTATTACTGTAGATTGAATAATAATAGAATTCTACACCATCTCCACAACATCATTCTTCAACTCTGGCGGCTCGTGCCCACAAAACAGGTGAAGTGCTGTACAGTAAAATATACGGTCACTTCACCTGTTTCGTGGGTACGAGCCGCCAGTTTGAAGAATTACTAGTAAATCTAGAATTACTAGTTAAGAATCTTTTCTAGTAATTGTTTGAAAGCTGGAAAGCTGAATACTTCCCTAACGATATATTCTACTCTCAGTGAGAGATAGTAAGTTTCTTTCAAGGGTAAATTTAACAACTTGTAATAACCCAACATATACAATTTACTGGTGGACTTCAGTAGCCTGGAACACTACAACATAGTATTCAAACCACTCTTCTTCTATTACGACTATAGTCTGGTCTAGCAAAGAAGATATTCAAACAACATGTGAAAATGATTCCAGCTTGGTCAATATAGGTTCAAAAATTATGAATTTTTGTCTCAAATTGTAGAGAAGAATGTTTTCTACAATTTGAGACCGAATTCATAATTATTTAACCAATATTGACCGAGCTGGAGTCATTCTCCCATCTTGCCAGAATGCCTTCTTTGCTCTACCTGACTATACCTACTGATTAGCACTATCATTACAAACTGTACATCAATATTAGCATAAACATCAATACTAATAACTATGACAAAACCCTCCATGGAACGCAACTACTAAAATTGTAATTATTTCAATGCAGATAGTACACTATAATTAGATTGCTAACAAACCAATTTACATTATTCTATTTATCCTATTCTGCTTTATCTTCTCCTTTTATCTGATTTGCTTCAACCTTTCACGGTTTCCGAATCTCTTTCTCATCTCTATCTCTAATGAAAACATTTTTCTCTCCTTTCTTCCTACTATCTTCTTCCACACCTTCTTCTTTTTCTTCTTCATCCTCCTCCAAATCCTCTTCATTTCCTTTTCCTCCTCTTCATCCTACAATCCTTCTTCTCCTCTTTTTCTTCTTCTTCACCTTCTACCTCTCATATTTTTTATTCCTTTTCTCTTCCATTTCTTCTTCTTCTTTTTCATCATCATTCTCTTCTCACTCCTCCTCTTCTTCCTTGCCCTTTTCTACTCCGTCCTCTTCATCACCTTCTACTACTTCTCCTTTTCAATTTTTTATTTTTTCTTCTTCATATTCTACTCTTCCTCTTCTTCTTACTTATCCTTCTTCTCTTCCATTTCCTTTTCCTTTTCTTTTTCTTTTTCTCTTTCTTCTTCTTTTTTCATATTTTTTCCTCTTTCTCTTCAAATTTCTTCTTTTTTCCTTCTTCTTTTTCTTCATCTTTTCTTCTTATTTTTCTTCTTCTTCTTTCTAGTGTTTCTCTTCCTTCATTTTCTTCTCCTACTCCTTCCACTTCCACTCCTGTTCACTCCGTCCCATTCTCTCTATCTATCTCATATTTTAATAAGCAATATAAACAGTTTGTATTTTATATCTAAGCAGCGTGACGTACCATTTTTAAAAAGGAAACGCGAGTCTAGTTTATTAATGAGGCTCGTGTCATGTGTAAACTCATTCTGGCATAAACAACACTGGATACCTAATTTGTTCCTCGAATAACGAGTTAATTACACCAGATAAGTAACAGTTAGTAACAGATAAGTAACAGTTCCAGAACTGGATAACGGAGTGCTTGCTATATTCTCCCTTCACGGACTGTTTCATCTCATCTCTTCAAATAATTCTCCCTCTCCTTCTTTCTTCATATTCTTCTTCTTCTTCTTTTTCTTCTTCTTCTTCTTCTTCTTCTTCTTCTTCTTCTTCTTCTTCTTCTTCTTCTTCTTCTTCTTCTTCTTCTTCTTCTTCTTCTTCTTCTTTTCTTCTTCTTCTTCTTCTTCTTCTTCTTGTTCAGTTCTTCTAGAATCCGGTTCTTTTTTTTCCTACTAATATCATCTATCTGTTCCTCAGCATTGATTTTCTTCTATTATTTTATCAGACCAGCTCAATATTTATTCCATATGATGGAACAGACCACTGGCGGCTCGTGCCCACGAAACAGGTGAAGTGCTGTACAGTAAAAGATACGGGCACTTCACCTGTTTCGTGGGTACGAGCCGCCAGTGGAACAGACTCATTTGAATCTTTGTAATCCAATTATTCTTGAATCAAAGTTATTTCACGCAACTGCTCTAATAAAAAGTAATAAATGATAGAATACAATTATAGTCTATCCAAGCAAAGAAGACCCTCTGGAAAGATGGAATATTGGTTCATAAATTATTGATTTGGTCTCAATCGTAGGAAAAAATTTGATACCGAAACAATATTTTTTGACCGAGCTGAAGTCATTTTCTCATCTTGCCAGAGGGTCTTCTTTGCTTGGAGATACTATACATCAAACTGCTGTTATAGATCCTGTATGCTAGATTGTGAAAATCAAAGTAACAACCCCTAGCAATGGCTTCGAATTTTAGGTCGACAAACAAAAATTGAGGACACCCAAACATCAGAGGACTCAGAACAAAGGTGACCTACCCTTCAAAGGTGACCTGAAGTGATTTTATTTTTATTTTAACCTTTTTTATATTTTTGTGATCGATTTTGAATGAATTTCTATAAGTTGTTTGCCATGGGTCTCTTCAGACCTGGCAAAGGAGAATAAAATCAATCAATCAATCAAACCTTCAACAACATTTCATACAACAAAGAGCTACTATGCAATACTATGAAACGCCATCTTAGTTTACAATTTATACCTGTTCAATCTAACCTCGATTTGTGATCGACTTACTCAAAAAGTGTTTCCCAAAACTTGACAATTAAAATTGAAATAGTTTTTTCGAATTTTACGAACTTGAAACGTTTTCAACACTCAATATAAGAACAATTATTGTTGTCGCTTATGAAACAGTAAATAAAACTAGATCATAAAACTAGTCATGTTGGTAATAATTCAATAAATTATTACTGATTATTTAAGAATGTGGAAGATTACACTTGAAAGTTGAAAACATAATGTAGAAAGAATAGGAATGATCGATACTCCAGCGAATACTTGAAAATCAAATCTACAAACGAACTTTGAAAGTAAATCGGCCATCTTATCTTGCTGTGGGCTGAGCTACGATTCTCTGCCATTGGACAACGCCAGCCAATGAGCGACGAGCTCTGTGATTGGTGGATTTGTATCGGCTCGCTATTGGCCGGAGTATTTCAATCGCTCTCGACAAAACTCAATAAGACCTGATATGAATATGAATGTCTGTTGTAAATATTGTCTAGTCAGTACTGTACTAGAAATTTTAATTGATCATCTTGCGAACTTTCAATTTAAATCGTCCATTTTGAAGTTGATTTTGTTAACCTGAGACCGATTCTAAGTCTGGAAAGAATCAGATGACGAATTCGTTCTTTCACATTCAGCTCAAATGATGTATATAGAAAAATGTTAAAGAAGAGGTAGGAAAATGAACGAATGAGAAAAATACGAGAGGATATGATATATTATTATTGTACTGCAAAATTGATGAACGGAAGAGGTGGTGAAGAGGAAATTAATTGATAGATTGTCTAGCAAGAACTTGAAATTGAAGTTAGTTATCGTACTAGCAATGATAGTACAAATCCATTTTGTAGTGGGCTTGGCTACGATCCTCTGCCATTGGACAACGCTAGCCAATGAGCGACGAGCTCTATGATTGGTCGATTGTCTTGTCAGTAAGAACAAGACAAGAACTTTTATGAAGGTGATGTCCTTAATAAATGAAAAGACAAGATGTTGTCAGACAACAATACATCTTGTCTTTTATACAAGACAGAAATTTATACAGAAGAATAGAGTTACTAAATAAAAAGGATAAGAAGAGACTTCTGTGAATAGGATCAAGGGAATGGAATGTAAGAGGGTGAAAATTGCTACTAAAATGGAACATACACGTAGATAGCGAATAGTGATAAAGTATATTGCTGCAGATAGATGAGAGTAGGATAGAGATAAATACGGCAAAGGGATGAGCGGAGAAAGAGATACAGAGAAAGAGAGGTTCAGATTCAGATTCAATCACTTTATTCATGTAGATTACATAATACAGTAATTCAAATCCTATGCTGTGAGAATAAAAAAAAAATGAAAATTACACTAATTACAATCGAGAGATTAGATTAGATTATTCACTTTTTCGAGTATGGTACAGCATTTACGATCTTAAATCCTAGATTCTAAAAATTGAACATAAATCTAATTACACGATTGGTTCAAATAAGAAATACATATGCAAGGAACTTACTAAATTACAGATATATAGGATCTAATATTCTTACTGTTATAATATGATTGTGGTGTATCTACATGAAATGGCGGAGTTTGGACAAAGATGTCCATTCTTGGAGAAGGATATGCAAGGATATCCCTCCCATTAACACTCAACCGTAACAAATTTTTACTGATAGAGGGTGAGAGAGAGTGAGTGAAAAAGAGAGAGAGAAAGAGGAAGAGAGGGAGAGAGAGAGTGAACAAGAGGTGATGAAAGAGGAAATTGCTGCAGAAAGGGATGACCAGCCTTGACCTGTTTTCACTGATTATTGACCAGCACAGAGCACCAAATGCTCACCCCCCACCCCAAAAGCACAGATTCCAGGGGGGAAAGGGGGATGAAAACAAAACTGGAGCACTTCCAGGACCCTCCCCCCAATCACCACATTTCACCTGCTGCTTTACTCCTACCAAAGACACTCCAATCTTAATTTACGCCAATCTACTCGTAGAGTAAATTATTGTCTAAGCTCTAACATACCAGAATTCTCATTACAAATCCCCCTGTGATAAGTTGCAGGGATTATGTAACATGTTGAAATACAAAAGATGTATTATGCAACATGTTGAAATGCTAGGAAAGTGCTCAAATTTCGAACACTGATTAGAATTGAGGAAAAAAGACATTTATGAGATGAAATCTCAATGGACAATTTGATCATACCATAGAATAATAGAACTCTCTATCTCGGATTCTAAAACCTAGAATCCTCTTTGATCATACTCAACAGATAACAGCGATGAAATTGTAGGTAAGACCCTAATTGAATTGGATTTAAAGTATAATGTTGCTTGGACCAGAGATTAGAGAAATTAATCAGTTATAGTTTGTGCTCTGACTTTGTTGTATGATTTTATTTTACGACACTAAAAATCTATTGAATTAATCATGAAAATGCAAAATATGAAAATGTAAGGAAAATCGTATTTAAGATGATTGAAATTAGAATAATAACAAGGACGTAGAATGTTGTTAAAAGGATATTATTCATCCTAAACCTTCTTCTAGGAAGAAGTATTGTATTCCCAATATTTTAATCCAGCCATTCAACAAGTACAGTATATTATTAATTTTGAGCTATAGTTCAACATTCACCATTGATGAGATTATGAATTTCCTACATAAATAGTTAATAAATTAGCTATTAATTTAATTATAGCTATTAATTATAGTTAATAAATTGAAAGAAAATAATGTGATGAATAGATATTGATTTGACGGATTTGAAGGATATTTTTTCTGATTCGAACAAATTGACGGATTTTTCTCAACTCAACCTTCACTTTCGAGTGAAAAACATATCATAACTTTTAAAACAAAAAATGTTGTTCAACTAAAAAACTAGGCCCAAAGTGTCG
This sequence comes from Sogatella furcifera, assembly GCA_017141385.1. Taxonomy (NCBI): domain Eukaryota; kingdom Metazoa; phylum Arthropoda; class Insecta; order Hemiptera; family Delphacidae; genus Sogatella; species Sogatella furcifera. Next base: position 33,567,749 of record CM029552.1, on the reverse strand, counting down.
TTTTCCAAGGATGTCCCACATATTTCACAATAACAAACTAGTACGAATACACTAGAACAATACTATTTTACAATAATGCAACATAAAACTCAACTAAAATATCAAATTACATCTGCTAATAATAAGACCGGACTAGACGAACAGGTCTGGTTATGCCAATGTCGATTTCATTATTAGACTAGGTTATGTTTAGCTATTTTTGTCTATGAAACTTGAACTATAAAAATATAGGATATTTTTATCCTTCGAGTTGCCTTTTTCGGTAATAAGTGTCAGAGTAAAAGAGCACTGATCAAAATTTGAATTGGGGTCATGATAACGATCAAAGTTTGATATCCCAAATTGACGGAAAATAATATAAAACGAAACAACCTGACAAAAGAATAATAATTAGAATTCAATAGAGATTAAAGTAGAATATTACTTGAAACTCTGCATGCATGAAGTAAATTATATCAATTACATCATCCAAATGTCATCGAAAAAAACTTCACGAATAATAAGCTTACCTAGCAATTTCTACAGATATAATTTAAAACTACAGTAAATTGATATTTGAATATATGCAAATCGCTCCAGAAAATTTTCACTTTCATCGACAAGGTAGATTTTCATTACTACACGTCGCAAGAACCTGTCGTATACGAGATACAATAGAAACACGTAGTTTTATGGAGCAACGCAAAAAAATCAGCTGATCATGAGTGTGCGTTGCTCTATACAACTCCGTGTTTCGTGTTTCTATTGCATCCTAGGTACAACACTGTGCGACTTTTTTAGTAATGGGAACAAGGCTTCACGGAGACATAAAAATACTGTTCAAAATTTTTTAAATGGTCATTTCTTGTTTAATTTTACATTATCTATTCTCCTCACAAGTAGATTGAGAAGTGGCCTAGTTTGATAAGGAGTTCGAATTTCGCATTATATATGACTTCTCACATCAAGTAGTGCTGTACTAAAATAATTACTAACATTTCAATTCCAATAGATTAATGCAAATTATTATTTCAATACCTCAATGCAGTAGCCACAAATATCATTACTCCACGTCCAACTCCATCTTACGGCTGTCATAAACTGTCAAGAAAATTCCCATTAAATTCAAAATTTGATTACTCCAATTAGATTTGACGTCAAAAACGTGTAGAGCAACGGTTCAGCGACCCGCCAGGCGAGTGTAATTTCGTTTTACTAGAAAAAATTGCAATTTTAATGTTTTCAACAGAGAAGGATATTCCCAAGTGCGGTAATAATCCGGCCGCTTCTGGCCTACGTATCTCAGTTCACTGAACTCACACCAAACTAAGCTCACCGCAAAAAACGAAAAAGGAAAGGAGAGTGAGAAGTATAGTGGGAGAGAGAGGCACATATGAAGAGAAAAGTAAACAAGGAGAAACTAAAGAAAAAGAGATGGTAGTTGACGTGAATAAAAAGAAGGAACTTACAACGAGGAGAAGAAGGAAGTAAAAACAATGAAGAAGAAATTAGGAAAAAATCTAGATAAATTAAAAGAAGAAAAAATTCAACTCCAAAGAAGGCGAAGGGAAAGAAGGGGAAACAAGAGAAGTGGGTGAAAAAAAGAGGAAAAGAAGAAGACAGATTGAAATAAGGATATAGTGATAAGAAGGAATAAGACGATTCCCAGGAGAACAAGGGAAACAAGAAAAATAAGGAAGATAGAGAAGGGGAAGAGAAAGAGGTGGTTAAGAAGAGATAGAAGAAAACGAAAAGAGTTGAATAGAAGAAACATGAGACGAGATGAGAGGAAGAAGAAGGAGAAGGAAGAGGAAAGAATGAAAAAGTGGAGGAAGAAGAAAAGGGAAAAAAAGGCGAGTGAGAAAAAAGAAAGAAGAAAACCAAGAAGAATAAGAAGATAATGAAAAAGATGAAAATTATCCAATGAAGAAAAAAAATAAAATTAGCACAATTGGAGAACTAATAGAGGGTGGAAATTAGACACAAGGAAACGAAAAAAGATGAATGAGGGTAATGAGGAAGATGACTAGAAGAAGGATAAAGGCAACAAAAAAGAATAAGAAGAACAACAATAATACAACAGAAGTAAAGAGAAATTAAGATTGTAAGAAGAGAAGAAAAAAGGATAAAGATGAGATAAACGGAAGAGTTTAGAGTGACAGCAGTAAAGAAAGGTATGGGATAAGGCAAGTGAAAGAAAAAAGAAGAAGAAGAAAGAAGGAGAGGAAGAAGAAGAAGAAGGAAGAAGAAGAAAAAAAGAAGAAGAAGAATAAGAAGAGAGAAGGGTCAATCGCAAGACAGCATAATAATCAGATACGTGTCTTCCGCGAAACCAACGAAAACAAAATTCCATTCCCAGAAAACGACTGACGAATTCATCAATTCGAGTTCAAAATTTTTATTGTCAAAAAAGAACGAAACAAAGAAATTGAATACTCACATGCAATTTTCAACACACGTACATTTCGAAATTAGTGGCAATCACAACGAAACAATGTAATGATCGTATGAAATCCAATGATGCATCATCCGGAAATACCGGCTAAACAGCTATCATTTGCCAAATAATACAAGATTCCCTTTAAATAATCTATTGTTTGATTGTTACATAGGATGTTCTGTTCTGACGTAGTCTACTTTTTGCAATGTATTGCATGGATAATTTAAAAAATTTTAATGGTTTTGTTTCTTTTGAAAATACACATAGAAAACAAGATAGCTTTAAGTTTTCAACAGCTTCTAGTACAGTCTGCACAAGCAAAGAAAACATTCTGGTAAGATTGGAAATTGACTCCAGCTCGGTCAATATTGATTCAGAAATTACAAATTTGGTCTCAAATTGTAGAAAACATTTTGATCTACAATTTGAGAGCGAATGTATAATTTTTGGATTATTATTGACCGAGCTGGAATCATTTCCCATTTTGCCAGAATGTCTTCTTTGCTTGGACAGACTATACTCAAGATATTAAGTCTGGTCGAGCAAAGAAGACATTCTGGCAAGATGGGAAAATTCCTTTAGCTTGGTCAATATTGATTCAAGTTTGGTTTCAATTATAAATTTGGTCTCCAATTGTAGAGCAGAATGTTTTCTACAATTTGAGACCAAATTTATAATTTTTGAACCAAAGTCATTTTTCCATTTTGCCAGAATGTCTTCTTTGCTCGACCAGACTATTAATATCTTGAGTATAGCCTGTCCAAGCAAAGAAGGCATTCTGGCAAGATGGGAAATGACTCAAGCTCTGTCAATATTGGTTCAAAAATTATAAATTTGCTTTCAAAATTGTAGATCAGAATGTTCAAATTTACAATTGAAACCAAACTTGAACCAATATTGACCAAGTTAAAGGAATTTTCCCATCTTGCCAGAATGTCTTCTTTGCTCGACCAGACTATATATGTATGTGTAATGTCAATTGATAGATAAAATAGAATTAATAAAAAAATTATAAATTTGGGTTATGCGGGTCATTTAGGTGTTGATTAGTATGACGAGCCACCAATAGTCGGCAGCACTATCTAACCCATACTCACACACACACACACACACACATAGTAACAGCTGTTGAGTGCTGGATCAATACTACCTTGAATTTCCCTATCCCGGTTCCCCATTCTCAGCCCATGAATTTTCACTAAAATCTGCTTCCCTATTCCCTTTTCCTTCTAGCTTTCCTCTTCAATCTATTACTTACACACACATTACATATTATACACATACATCACTAAAAAATGAGAGGTTCATCATCTTCTTCTTCTTTTTATTTCCCTTCTTTTTCCTCTTCTTCTTCTTCTTCCTCCTCTCATTTTTCTTCTTGTTCTTCTTATTATCTTCTTTTCTTTTTCTACTTCTCCTCCTCCTCCTTCTCCTCCTCTTCCTAATCAACCTCATTAAAAACATCCATACCTCTATCCTCTATCTAATATCCTCTATATAATATACATCCACACTATCTCCTTCGAAATTTTCAGCTTCCTCTCCTAGCAATTCTCCTTCTACAACATCTCCTTCATTTTCTTCCATTACTCTCTCATTCATTTTCTCCTTTTCATCTTCTCCTTCTTCTTCCTCTATATCTATATCCTTTCTCGTCAACCTTCTCTAGAAATCCTTTTTTTCAACACCAACTTCTTCTTCTTCTACTGCTGTTTTTTTCTATCATCACTCACTTTCTAATCTTCTTCTCTCTATTTTCTACTCACTCTTCTATTTTTAATTCTTTACCCTTTCATCTTTCTCTTTCATATCTTCTTCTTCCTCTTCCTCTTCTTCTTCTTCTTCTTCCTCTTCTTCTTCTTCTTCTTCTTCTTCTTCTTCTTCATCCTCTTCTTCTTCTTCTTATTCTTCTTCTTCTTCTTCTTCTTCTTCTTCATTCTTCTTCTTCTTCTTCTTTTCTTCTTCTTCTTCTTCTTCTTCTTCTTCTTCTTCCTCTACTTCTTTTCTTCTTCTTCTTCGTCTTCTTTTTCTTCATCTAGTTTTATACCCCTTCATTTCAACATTCTTTCCTGTTCCATATTCACCCTTTTTCCTTCTTCTCCAACACCTCTCCACCTCCTCTTCCTTCTTTCGCTATTCCTCTACTTCTTTACCTCATCGCTCATTCCCCTTTCATCTTCTTCTTTTACCGTCATCTCCATTCACACCTACTCTTCTTTACCCTCTACCCTTATATTCTCCTGCAATAACTTCTATTCAAATTACACCGGGGTCGGAGTACTTGAATGCTGCTGCGACTCTGCCGCGCTGTGCTTCAAAAGCAATCGATTTTCATGAGAGCAAAAAGCAGCACACTAACCCAGCTGGCTGTAAAGATGAACAAGGTTTGCCAAGCGACTGATCAAAATCTGGGCCAATAAATTCTGCGACATTCGTCCTTCCTAATTCCCCCTATTCTCTTCTTGTTTCCTCTTCTTATAATCATTATTCTTCTAACTTCTTTCTTCTTTCTTGTTCTGTTCTTCTTCTTATTTTCACTCTGCTTTTTTCTTCTTCTCTTCTTCTTTCTTCTTCTTCTTCTTCTTCTTCTTTTATTTATTCTTCTCTGTCATCGTCATTTTCTTCTTCTATTCCTGTTTCTTATTCGTCGTATTCTTCTTCTCAATCTTCTTTACAGTTTCTCTTCTTCTTTTTTTATACTTGAACGAAGAATCAGCTGATACAAGCAGCATCTGTGATAGCATCAGGAAGCATCATCATCATCATCATCATCTTCACCATCGAATCCAGTTTGACAGAAAACATTTGGATGGTAACAAAATGTTTGACCTACATTCGAAAGATTCCCAGACATTCAAAACTCTCAAACACTCATTTTTTAAACTACAACACACAAACAACAGATTGTGCATGCTTATTTTATTGTAACATAACGAAATCATGCATTATAAAATGAAATGAAAATATTCTTTATTAGGCGGAGTTGGGACTAGTAAGTCCTTTCCACCACTCAATCTCAAACACACAGGACAGAGATAGAATTCATTTATACAGTGTCAAGAGTATATTTTTCCAATCTCACTATTTTTCTATCAACAAATTGAATCAATAAACTAGTTAAATGTTGTGATATGAACTAGTTACAACTGTTCTTGTTGAAAAACTTTGAAAAGCAACCGTTGTGGGCAAGAATGATTGAACGATCAAATGAATTATCTAGATGAGTTTGTTGATATTTACATACAGGGTGTTTCAGGAGTATGTGCAATACTTCTCAGGCTGATTCCTTACACCAAGGAGAGGAAAACATTCCATTGGACATACCCCCTGAGTTAGGAGGCAACATGAGTAGTTTTGCACATTCATTCTGAAACACTCTGGATTGAATACTTCAATTCATACAAAAGTGCTTCAGTGACTAAGAAAAAAAGTAAAATCGGCAACATGGCTTGATAATTTCACCATCCAAGTCATTTCCAGATTATTATTTCTGCGCTGTCCTGACGCCGACAATCTAAACAAGATATCAAACTGGCGAAACAGATAATTATCACTTAAAAGGCAGCAGCAACTGGGAATGTAGCCACCGAGAGACACAAATGGAATAAATGGAAAAAGTTGCGGTTTCCGTTCACAGTGCACGGCACAGGAAACTGAACGAAAGGAAATGTGAAACCGAAGGAAGATATGGAGGTAACGGATGAGGGATGAAAGGAAAGGAGGGTGTGGAGGGAAAGAGAAACTGAGAAGAGATGGAGAAATTAGAAGAAAGGCATCTGGAGTACAGAAAATTGTGAATGAATATAAAGTACAGAGTATTAGAGTATGGAGTAATATGGAGTACAGAGAGAATATATGAAGCGAGAGAGAATATGGGTAGTGGATTGAGGAAGTAATTGAGAAAAGAAAAATTGATAAAGCAGAATAAGATGAGGGAAAACTAGGAGAAAAAAAGAAGTGGAGAGTAATAAAAAGATGAAGGAGGAGGGGAAGAAGAAGAAGAAGAAGAAGAAGAAGAAGAAGAAGAAGAAGAAGAAGAAGAAGAAGAAGAACAAGAAGAAAAAGAAAAGAAAAGAGAAGAAGACGATGAAGGAGAAGAAGAAGAAAAAAGAAGAAAAAGAAGAGCAAAAGAATAGAAGAAGAAGAAGAAGAAGAAGAAAAGAAGAAGAAAAGATGAGAGGAAGAAGAAGAAGAAGAAGAAGAAGAAGAATTGGGAAATATAAGCCGTCATATAGGAGCAGAAAAACTGTATTAAATGGAATAAGGCAATGAAAGGACTTAGGCTGTAAAAAATATTCCTATGGCTTTTGGTGGGAAGACCCTTACGGGTAGTTCCACCTCGCCAATGTGTACTTGGCCAAATACTGGTCACCCATCCAAGAGCAGTCCACAGTGTTCGTGACTTAACATCACGTTCCCATTAGGCTGTAGAATATGAAAGAGGAAACTGTGAAATATGGAACTTTGGAAGGGAAATAATTGTGCAAAAAAGAGAAGGAAAGTAAATACAGCGAATAGAAGGTTGAAAAGAAAAGAATAATGGAGAGAAAGATAATAAAAAGGAGAAGAAGAAGCAGGAAGGAAGGTAAAAAGAATTACTGAATTGGAAGGAGAGGAGAGGAGAAAATAGTAATGAAGAGGAGAAGATTAGATTAGATTAAGATAGAAGAAGATAGAGAGAAGAAGGGTTATAGAACAGTGACAAACTAATTTAGAACGTAGTAAATTATGCGAGATTCAATTTGAGCTGAGCACTCCACTCGCTGGCTGCCTGACCTGACCTCAGACTTTGATTAAATTCAATTCAATTACCAGATGGCACTACTGCGAAATAATGTAAACACCACTGCAGTGCATAATCTGAATTAAAGTCACCTCAACTTAAATGGAAAGCTGAAACTAGATTGGCCGCAGAAAATTGTTTTGTTCAAAATGTAATCGGATGAACTGAGTGCAGTGCAGGTGAAGGTGAATTAAACTGTTTTAACTACAATCTGATGCGAATAGATAATTTAATTAGAATATTTCTGATAATTTTCAATTGGGTTTAAGACCTTCGTGATGACAAACATTGATTAAATACAATACTTAGCTATTGAAAATACGTCATCCAAAAACTCATATGCAGTTCGAGCCACAATATAGTTTTTAAAACACTTCAATGAATGTCAGAGGAATGAATAACCAATGGAGATTCATAAGATTTTGCAGAAGGTTATACAAAATACGGAATATTCTAAAATTATTTGAATGAGACTAGATTATCCATTCATGCCCGAAACTGTTCTTAAACTAACTCAGAATAAAGGGGTGTGTTTCCGATTTAATATTTAGTAGATAGTTATTTAAGTTGATTCACACATATATTTCGCAACATATTTCCAATTTTCATGGGAATTCAATCAAGGTCCTCACAACTATACTCTGTCCAAGCAAAGAAGACATTCTGGCAAGATAAGAAAGTGACTCCAACTCTAATAATATTGGTAAAAAAATAAATTTGGTTGAAAATTGTAGGAAACATTTCGATCTACAATTTGAGACCAAATTTATAATTTTTGAACCAATATTGACTGAGATGTAGTTATTTCCCATCTTGCTGGAATGTCTTCTTTGCTCAGTCAAAAGAAGAAGCTTCACTTTTGGTGCAATGCACCAAGCAAACTGTTTCCAAATTGAAAAGTGCGTATAGTTGAATTCATGTGTCAATCATTTTCTGTAACAAAAATAATGCAGTTATAGCAGCAGTGCGTCTTCTGTCTACTTTCATGGGAGTAGTATCATAAACACGCCACACCTATAGTAGCAACCAAAAAATTAGGCGGTTGACTCATGACTTTTATCAATGCTCAGCTGTGTCAGGACAATCGGCGAGCAGTCTGCAAGAGAGAATCTAATCCAGAACCGCCTTAGTAAACCTTTCCGCCTCCCAGACCGCCTTCAGACTGTACTGACAGAGCTGAGTTGATTAAAAACAGACATTCGCCAAACGTCACTTTCGTTGGTGTCTGCTATATTTTCACGGAATTCGAGACTTCACTCACTAGCACAAGATTCGTTTTTGATTGTTCCGGGTGGGGGTATTTTGAGAAAGTGGGGGCGAGGGGGTTGTTTAATGGGGGATTTTTGGGGGGAAATAACGTCGCTCGTCATGGTAACTACGCTTTGCTTTGCCGATGAACAAAACTTCCAACACCCCCCCCCCCCCCCACAACGCAACAATAGCGCTCCTACCAACCAAACGATCAAGTAACTTTGGTATTATCGTACACATTTTCCCCCAATTCCATCAGAAAATGTCCAGAAAACATGCATTCACAAGTTTCTGCTATCACAAAAATCTAAAGTGAAACTCAATTTTACGCCAGTAGTCCATTCTCGAGGAAAAATCACTAACATATTCATTTCAATGTAATCATAGCATTGTCTAGAAACAACACAAAATCACCAAAAAAAACTTTTTTTCACGTCACTTACCCAGCAAACATATAACAGTATTGTTTCAATGCAATTACTTGGGTAATTCTTGGTTCATTATTGTGAGTTTCAACATGGAAAACCAAAGAAATCGAATCAGTTTATTCAAATATGAATACAAATCTCTGATAAGAAGTGATTTTATTTGATTATACTTTGAAATTTGAACAGAATTGTGAAGCAAGAAGTTCATTAATGTTCCACCAAGAGTTAAATTGTAAAAGAATTAAAAATTTGTCATTAGAAAATATTCATGAATAATGCCCATTTCCCAACCTCTTGCTATTAATCCATTTCTCGAAAATTGCTATCAATCTATGGTATGGTCGAGCAAAGAACACATTCTGACAAGATGGGGAAAATGACTCCAGCTCGGTCAATATTGGTTAAAAAAGTTATCAAATTTGTCACAAATTGTTGAGAAGAATGTTTTCTACATTTTTAAAACAATTTTTTCCACCATTATTGACCGAGCTGCAGTCATTTTCCCATCTTGCCAGAATGTCTTCTTTGCTCGACAACCTATATCAATCTACATCTTTCATGACTATGTTAACTTTAGTAGAGTAGCGTTGGAACTTGGAAAAACGAATACTGTACAACGAACTCTACTCTTCCAAACAATATTCTAAGGAATGTTCCCAATCCTACCGGCGCGATACGACGCCAGTCAACCGATAATTTCTTCCGGTTATCTACTAGGACTACGGCATAGCACAGGTTATCTAGGACTGCATTTCCAAAACAACATTCCTGACTAAAACAACAACCGAACACCGTTCCTCTTCTACACGAATACTAGCAACAACACGTGACTCATTCACTATCATAAATAGTGCAATAGAAAACACGTTCCTTGATCGCGTTTGCTACACCAGTTTTCTATTGCTAATCATCGACACGAGCTGTGCAGTAAGAAGGATTATAGAGGAAAGAAATATGATACAGTGAGATTAACAAAGATAATAAACTAACATCCAATCAACAGTTAGTTTTAATGGCTCCTCCAGGACTCAAGACCCTTAAGAGTGAAAATTGGAGTATTTTTGGAATAGGCCTATCCTATAGTCTGAAAGAATGCACTCTGGAACGATTGGAAAATGACTACAGATCGGTCAATATTGGTTCAAAAATTATTAACTTGGTCTCAAATTGTAGAGTAGAATTTGATTTTCTATTTTAAAAAATATCACAGCACCCTTTTCAATTATTTTTTACTGAAAATTTTTGCATTCGAAAATGATTATTAATAGTCAAAACATGTAATGCTTTAGTTAAAAAATAATTGAAAAGGGTAGCCTACTATGATATTATTTTAAATAGAAAATCAGTGATAAAAGTGGCCCTGAGAGAAAACATGTAGAGTAGAATGTTTTCAGAATATACCCCACCTGGTCCGAACAATTATAAATATTGTAAACAAACAATTTTCGCCTGTTCGAGCACTGAGTATCAATTTCTCATTGTTTATCCTCAAAAATATCAATCGACAACGACCAGTTTTGTTGTATCTATACACATGATGTTATTGATTTTTCTATTACTAGCATCCCAATAAGAGCCTCTACCCTACTAGTAAACTCTGATTCCAATTCCAATGATAAAACAATCAGGGGCGTAGTCGAACCGATAGACATGGTTTCGCAATTCAAAACAGAGTGAGCCTCCCTGTTCCCCCAACTATTGCAAGATGTGACTACGATCATAGACAACATATACATACCCATGTCTATACATAGACAAACCATACATTATTAATACATAGACAAACTATACAAACTATACATAGCTTAGTTTAACTACGCTACGATTCTATCAAGAGTTAGTGAATTTTTTCCGGTCCCATCCTTTTTTTTTACATGAGCTACTCTTTTATTACTTTCTGTTTTTTTAACTTACTCTCCCTTATTCCCTTCTCCATTTATTCGTCCATATTTTCCTCAAGCTTTTTCTTTTCTTTTTTCCAAAGATGATTCCCACATTTACAATAACAATTCTTTCCCCAAATCAAAATTGGTTTCTCACAGTTTTTCAAGCTTGAAAAAAATTAACTTGTGGTGGATAGTGATAGTAATTGCAAAAATAACCTATTTGGAATACTCCACGGAATTGGGAATAGAAGACGATTTGGACTCAAATTTGATTCGATTTGATTTGGTTAGAATACTCAAATTTGAACCATGGACTATTGACTCAATGTCTGTGTTTTAACCCTTAAGTTTATCGTTCTTCAATTAATTAATAAATTATTAATTGTGCTTCAAAGACATGACGACTGCTTTACGTCTCCTCCGAAAGAAGGAATCAATCTTTTATAAAACCGTAAAAATGTGTCCCCTTGGCCCTGGCTTATAAAGATTTACAATCCACAATCACTCATAATTCGTGGATTTTATGGGCATAAACGTTTCCAATAAAAAGAAAATTCTACAGTATCAGCTGATCGTAATCGTAATATGAAACCAAGTCAGAAGACCCTAACCTTGTAATCTAAGTTTGAACAGTTGATATAGTGAATTTGTCGTTTGCACCAATTTACATGGGATTTCCTATTCCACTCGAACCATCGCGGCCATTTTGGATTCGAATGTTAGGGTCTTCTAGTGAGTTTTGGCGGATCGTTGATTCAACAGCTGTTTTTTCCAAAATTTATAACATTGCAAATCGAACGTTTTATTGTTGAATCTACAATCCCAATCACTTGTTTTTCATCAGAAAAACAAGCTGTAAATCTTTATAAGCCAGGGCCCAGGTCAAGAACCTACACTACAGGCTAACCATTTCGAATTATCGTATAGGGAAAAATCAGAGATTTCGCAATCGTCTCTTCATCTTTCTTATTCTCATTCTTTCTTCTATTCCTCATAATTTCCTCTCTCTCTTCCTCTTACGTTTTCTCTCTGCCATCCGTATCTGCTCTACCTCTCCACAATTTTGTACCTTTGAACTCTCTTCGCTATACTTTCCATTTTCTCTTTCTATCTCCCTATTTTCTCTCTCTTCCTTTTACGTTTTCAATCTGCCATCCGTATTTACTCTTTTCTTTTCTCACCATCTTTTGCCTTTAACTCTCTTCGCTCTACTTTCTCTCTCTCTCTCTATTTTAACCCTTTCCACCCACTTCTCTCTTCTTTCCACTTCATTCACCATCTCTTTTTCATCATTTGAACTCAACTAACAGCATAACGACAACAATCTGTGGTCAAAATCTGTAGAGGAAGTCAGCAGTCGGTCCATCAATGACCGGCTCGCATGTCGCAGTCGAATCAATGTCAGATTTCAATCGATGCTCAATTCCACATGGTACCAGGAGTACCAGGTACTAGGGTACCAGGAGTAGGTCGAAAGCATTCAAACTTTGTATTGGGACTTGACTAAGTCACGGTTTGGGAAGTTCGTAACGGTAACGATTCGATTGTGGTTCGAACTTCAATTAAATAACCAATTTAAAACATCTGTCAAACTGTAACGGTTTTATTTGATTGTTGTTTAAACCTTTAAACTTCAATGAAACAATCAACTGGTATAGTAAGAGGCAAGAGCTTAATTTGGATTTATTAGACAATTACAAACTGTAACGATTTTATTTTATGGTATTGTCGTTCAAGTTTCAATACACCAATGAAATAGAAATAGATCGGGTTAGAAATGTCAGATGGTTACTAACTTTAACGATTTCATTTTATTTTATTGTTGTCTAATTTTAATGAAACAATGAAATAGAAAGAGCTCGAGTTAGAAATGTCAGACGGTCATAAACTGTAACGATTTTAGAAAAAATTGCAATGAAACAATCCACTAGTGAAAGCTTCATTTGGATTTGTCTGACGGTAACAAACATTAACAATTTTAATTTCATTTTACTACTGTTAAATTTCAAATGAAACAATAAAATAGTAAGAGCATAAGTGAGATCTGTCAGACAAACGAAAACGATTTTATTTGATTGTAGAACAAACTTAAATAAATTAATCAATCTACTAACTTGAGTTCATTCAAGTTAAATCTGTCAGTTACAATAATAACGATTGTAAACTTCAATGAAACAACCAACAAAGTTAGAGCTTGAATTGAATCAGTAATAGCAGTTGCCAACGGCGGGCGGTTGGTGGATGACTGTTATTGATTCTCAGCTCTCTCAGGACAGTCCACGAACGGTCTATGAACGCATGTCGTGTCGAAAGCAACTTTGTCAAAATAGTTTCACTCTCGTAGACCGCTTCAGACTGTCCTGACAGAGCTGGGCAACTAATAAAAGGTATTCATCAACTGCCATTGTTTTTGGTGTTTTCTGAACGATCTATAACGAAGCGATTGGAAACTTCTCAATGAAAATAGTGACTGAACTCATGAATGGAACAATTACAACCGTCCACGCGATCATCAATCGTAGTCATTCATGACTTCAGCCACAAACTCTGTTGTCTATTGGTATAGTCTGGTCGAGCAAAGAAGACATTCTGGCAAGATGGGAAAATGACTCCAGCTCGGTCAAAATTGGTTCAAAAATTAAAAATTTGGTCTCAAATTGTGGAGCAGAATGTTCTCTACAATTTGAAACCAAACTTATAATTGTTGAACAAATATTAACCGAGATGGAGTGATTTTCCCATCTTGCCAGAATGTCTTCTTTGCTAGTCGTTTGACTAGTTTGTGTTTCAGCTCAGGCAACTGAAATAGATTTACATTGATAGATATCTTGTTTTCCCAATTTGATTAGTTCCGTTACGGGCCAACTTTCAATAGAACTAATTGTCTACAGCGTTCGACATTTGAATCTAAATTCTCTCTCTAGTTGTGGACATGTCATTAGAGAAGTTTGGTGCTAGGTAAAAGTAGATTCAACTTGGATCCGGTATCAAGAATCTAGTGATTTGAGTGAATTTTCAACAACCAATAAACTATTTTAATCTTCTATAATCGTTTGAATAATCTATTAAAATTAAAAAAATATATAAATTTTCTTCAAATGTGTTTGATAATTTGAATTCTCGACTACCTTACGGATACGATTGGATTAGCGGAAATGTAAATTTATGAGCCTAAGAAATATGGGATATTAAGAGCCTGCAAGTAGGACAATGTAATCCAACGAAACAATATACTATAATAAGATTAGATTCTTCACGAATATTGATATCTAGTTGATTAGCAACTTCTTTAGGACATGAACTAACACAAATCATTTTATGTGGAAGTAATCCTCTTCAGGTTGTTTTATATACAAATTGATTCCATAAATTGCATGACTGTACTACAATATAATTATGCAAATTGAATAAATGAGAAAGTAGATTTATTATAGGGTCAACTTGGAAAATTTGGAACAATAAATAATTGAAGAATTCAATCATTAATATTAGCTAATAAATGGAATTACAGTAGCCTACCTTTTTCAATGTTTTCATTCGAACAAAACCAGTTTCAAACTCATTAGAGTCATGTTTCAAGTGTAACAAAAGATATATAAAAAATAAACAACATTTCTTCAAAGAATAATTAAAATTTGTTTAATAATTAATAATAATAAATAATAAAATCAAGGAATGTTGTATTCATCATTTCATTTATTATAAAATAGCAACCCTAAATATCCAAATGACCAACAGCTACCTCTATTACAAATTTATAAAAATCTAAATATCTTTATAAACAGGAAACATTACAGGCTAAGCATAAAACGCCTCTCACCGTTCAGAAGCGAACGAAAAATATAAGAATGTAAAAGTAGCCTATTACCGCATGAAAGAAAAGAGATCAACACCTGTAATATTGAAAGTACTGTTAGAAGATCCAACTGCACCAATTATTATTGAGAATGCATCGCTGCGGATCATGCCAATTAGGAGAATGTAGCGGACTTAATAGAGCTCGCGCAAGCTGAGAAGACACGCGTTTCAAATACACTTTACATGGTAACTGCGTGTCTTCTCAGCTTGCGCGAACTTTGGCTGCTAGTAATTACTAACAGAACAGTGCAGGAACAAAAATTGGAAGAAAATTGCCAATATGACCACCATTCCAAAAGATAACTGCTTGGTAGGATATTGGTGGATCAAATTGCTCGTAAAGACTGGGAGTTGTTCAGAGAAAATGGATTATGAGGAGGAATGTGACCTTATAAAAATGCCGTTCAACTCAAGTACTCAAGTACAACTCTGTTTCAAGTTGAAAAAAAGTTGAAGATATTGATGGGTAGATATTAGTATTTATATCAGTTTACCAGAGATCGATAATGGTGTAGCAACAGCAACCGAAGGTGGTACTCCGATTATCTAATACAGTACATATCCGGTATAATAATATCCTGTTTTTCATTTAATATACAATTACATTATAGTAATGGATTTTCATCCAAAATCATAATTTCCCGATTTATTTGAAAATATAATGATTCCTTTTTCTTGAACCTTGAGGTAATAATTGTTGGTAATTATAACATCATTTTACATTTATTGTAAAATTATTTTCAAGTAATCAATTAGATTTTTCAACTCAATTTCATAGTTCTTACAAGTTCAAATAGGCGAGTTTTAAACTGCAATTCGTATCACGTAATACTTCAAGTATTAAAACTTGCACATTCAAGTATTAATAATAATATGACATAGAAAAATTCAATTCAGTCTTGTTATTATGATGAAATCTCCACGGACTATTCCATAGATGTATAACTGAACACTGTGTAGTGTGTATACTTTGAACAGAGTGCCTTCTCTACTTTTGAAACAGACCCGGAGCTAGTTTTTTGCGGGCAAATCGTCAACAATGACTAAGCATCAGCAATTTATTGACCATTGGTCTCACTTTCTGCACTCGGCTGAAAATCGCGTCACAGCGAGAAACGCAACGACAATTTTAACACGACGTTGATTTGAACAGAGGCACAGCATGCACATCGATTACCCCCCGTTTATTCTTGCACCACAGCTATTCGCAATTGATTTTATATTTATATAACACTCACTACCAACATCGCCGATAACAGGGAGAAAGCAAGCACTGCAATTGATTTTATATTTATATCATAACATCGGCATTATAACAGGGAAAACACTTTCACTTGAGAAGAAATGTAAATACGGTAATGTAACAGTAATTCAATATAGATTGGATGAACAAACATGGATTGAAAAAAAAATTTCGATTTGTTAAAACAGCAGAGGGACATAGAAAGGGACAGCAGAAGGGACATATCCTACGCTACTCTTTTCCTTAATTTTCTATGCATAGGAATTCAATTTATAATTACAGAATTTAGAATTGATGGGAAATTATTTTGAGGATTGGAACTTTAAATATTATTCATCAATTAATTCAGATGGAAATAATAGATGAATAATACTATAAAGAAATTCGAGCAGCCTACCAAGGTGTTAGGAGAGAAGATACTTCTAAAATTGTTGAGATATCCTAAAATATTACAAATGAATTATTATTTTTTAATAATATTTTTAGGGAAATAAGAAAAATTGAAATCAAATTCTTGTAAAAATTGCAATACTTAATACAGTCCGTAATAGCTCTACAGTTTCAAATTTTTCATAGTAAATGAAAAGACAAGATGTTGTCAAACCACTGATTTATTAGAAAATCGAGACATACCGGTATCTCGATTTTCTAATAAATCAGTGGTTTGACAACATCTTGTCTTTTCATTTATTATGGATAACTACCACAATATCAATTTCACAACTACTCAAAGAGTCAAATTTTTCACTGCTTCTTGAAATAAAAAGGTTTTCAGCGACGAATAGCTGATTGAACAATTGACCATGATATTGACACAGAGATTCAAGGTTGAAGTACCGCATACTTTCCCCGACATTGACCGTCTGATTTCGCTTTGGTTTTCTTCAAGTGCAATATTGATTACGGATGACTCATTCAACTCTCTCATGTAAATTCAATAACTACTTAAAATCCACCAAAAAATGATCATTCAAGAATAATATATCGTGGATTTTTTGCAATTTTAAATTGTCAAGAAATTTTGATGAATAATCAACATCTATGTTCTTCTACTCATAATTCTCCCATTTTTTCGAAAATGACTTATAAATGAAATGAGGTTTTCAACTCTTTTCCAATGTTGAGTGCGAGAGACAACTATACAGACATATACATTTTAAATAAAGATTATTTCCAATTCAAAAACCTATTATTCACTAGAGTCATGGAGGGGACGACATTTTTCCAGACCCTAAAACTGTCCAATAAAAGATACTCAAATTTTAAAACAATCCACGTTATCAATTCAATAAAAAAAATATATATAACGTTATAATATTCAACTATTCTCCCAGTAATAAGAAATTGCAAAATTCCATCAAAATTCACACAAAATCATCAGTTTCAAAATTTTTTGAAAATAATTTTTTTATTTATCAGTTCCAAAATATTATCGAACAGTTTAATATCAAACTATTCATTTCCCCACTAGTAATAAATTCCCAATAGAGTCTTCCATTAGGATTCACACAAATACCATCAGTTTCAAAATTATTTAAAAACATTCAATTCTGAAAATCATCAATTTCAAAACATTTCCTTCCAACACCTACCTCTTCTTTCCATAACCGATGTTGTCCAACTCAATGTGACGGTAAGCTGCATAGGTTGCCATCTCACTTCTCACCAGAATCTTCCCAATTTAACAAAAATAATCGCGCAGGTACGGCAGACCAAACTCAATAACGCGTAACCACCGCAGACTCTGAGCAGTAGTTACACCTTTTCAACTAGAGGTAGACTCTGAACAGACTTTACACCGTAATTTTCAACTTAAGTGTACTGACTACCTTAGTAGACACGGAGCCGACTATCAGTTACTGTAGTTATTCCGTAGTGACTACCAAGTTAGCAAGCTAGTGACACAACCTATCCGGAGCACGGCGCAGGAACAACTGACAAGTGAAAGGATGCACGATCCGGGACTATCCTGGAGTCGAGTGGTGGGGGCGACTGAAAAACAGGATCAGAGTGGTGCGCAGGACCAGGATACGACGTCACTCACTTTTCAAGCGGCGTACTGACGCTGCCTGTAGGAGCGACGCACCTTTTATCACCTTTCTGGAGTAGTTGGGGAGGGGGGAATCGGGAGAGAACGGAGACACCGTCACGTTCGCTCACTAGCGTGAAGTAGGGAGAGGGATATCGGTTTCCACAACATAAACAATGAAAAATTTCAGGGTTCAGGAATGGAATTAACACTCAGTGTATGAGGTTACAGAACAAAATTTCATCGTTTTGAATTTTCGTGCTCTTAAGTCAAAAGTTGCAAGTCAAAATTTCATATTTTCGATCACGGCCGAGTGATTTTGTGAGGGGGTTAGGTTTTAAATGTTTTTATAAGAAGAACATCTGTTTTAATACAGTATGACTATTTTTAAAAGTGAAGGGGAAAAATAACCTATACATGGTTCTACACTTTTCCATCTAGGGAAAATTTGGTTTTATGGCGGAGTGGAACAGCCCTTGGATCTCACCACTATTGAAAGCCATAAACAGAAACTGTATGATTTTTGGAGGAATAAGTACAGTGACTTCCATAGTCACTGGAATCAGTAGGAATCAAAATCACTTCTAATCAATTCAAACAAAAAAATTTGATTTTGCTGAATGAATTTTTCTGGAATCCTGTACCAAATAAAGGAGGACGTAAGACTGTTGAAAATGATCCATTGAAGTATGAAGCAACTCCAATACGAAATTTTTTCTCTAAAAACATTTCTACGAAAATCATAAATTGGAATTTCTACAAAAAGGTCTTGAAAATCCAACAAAAATGTTGCTGAATTTATTTATTGATTTAAACGTTCAAGAAATACGTTTAAGCTCGTAATATAATTACTAATTTAATGTCCATCATTGGACTGTAATGATATGGTGATCAGAAAAAAATTAAGCTTGAATAGTAAATGAGTAGAAAATCTTAGGAATACTCGTAGTTCAAAACTGGATATAAATTTTATGGAAACTAAAATCGATAAAGTGACACGATTTTAAAGATTTGGTTACTTCCAAACTCAATTCCATTACAAATTAATTTATTATTAAATTAATTAATGAGGTGAAATCGAACCAGTTTATGGTTGGCAATAAACAGTAGTCGTAAACCGTTTATGGTCTCTTTCAAATCATTGAATTGAACGTTATTTCTATTAATAATCCTATTATACCTATTAAACCTATTAATAATCAAATAAACAAATAATAGAAATAAGGAATTCGAATCAACGAATATAGAAATGAGTTGTACAATATCTGGAGCACAAAATCGTTTCTCCATCGACAAAAAATTTTTTCCAAAATTTTTCTCACCTCTCCTCAAATCTACCGCAAATTGACCTAGAACTCCGCTAGTTGCAATTAACCAATTAACAACAGTTACGAAGTGATAATGAAAAATTGGAATCTATTACTATTTTATCGGTTTCCCAGGTAAAAAATGAGATCCGTATAATTATGAGAAATTGTACGGTAACAAACAATAGACAGGAATGTTAGTGTATTCCCATCAATATGTAAATCTAGTGATGTTTTACAGTAACGCGCATGTAAAAAACGGGTTATTAATGAAGTTGTTCAGTTCATTCAGTAAAGTCAGTTACCGTACTTTAATCAATGAATACATGGATACCGATCCTCTTCTATTCACTGCTTTGACCAAGCTTACAAAAACGAGTACATAGTTCAACATTACAAAAATTGTGCGGTCTTTGAGTATACTGTATCATGCCAGTAAAAAAGTAAAAAATAATTGAAAAGGGTACTGGGTTAAAAGGGTAAGGGTTTATCAATTGATATAAAAAAAAACAAAGTAAGAAAGGAATACAGTATAATTCTAAAAGAAAATTATTAATTTTTCTATAATTTATGATTGTATACTAAAGGTAGGTTGCCATTACTACAAGTCGCGGGAACATGTCGAGCACAAGATACAATCTATCCAAGTTCTTACAACAATCCTACAACGTGAGGCTGAGGCCGCACGGTGGGTAGAGCCTGAGGTGGAGGATTGGAACTATAGAACACACCATCCACAGTAATACATCGTATGAATGGTATGTGTTCAGCCGCCATCTTGAAATTCTTAAATATGGACAACATAACCTTCAAAAAAAGAATGACGTCATACCATTCTTACGATGTATTACTGTGGATGGTGTGTATGTTCTATAGATTTACCAACTACCCTCCACCCTCCAGGCTCAACCCACCGGCAGTGCGGCCTCAGCCTGAGGGTGAGAATTTTCAAAATTAGTATCCATTTCATGAGATTAAGGTACAACTCTATCAAACAATCAGACTATACAACTCTATCAATCTATCTTCTATCTCTTGTTCTTATTATGGCTCTAGAAGAAAAACTAAATTGATGACGACCAGCTATTGTTCAACTCTTATACATAGAACACCTGAAATCCTCACTAAATCAAGTTTCATGAACTAAATCCATTTTACAAGATCAATGTGAAATTTATCAAATTTGAACAGAAAACTCAATTTGAAGTTTATCATCTATTTCTCGTTCTTACTTCGACTCTCTACGAACAACTATTTCAATTACAATCAGCTATTTCCCCATAAAACACCAACAATCTTGGACAAACCAAGTTCACCAACTTTTCATGAACTAAATCCATCTGTCAAACTTCGACTGAAAGTAAAATTTTTGAAACAATCTTCCAAACGAAGATGAATGAAACTTTGGCAGAGAAGAAAATTTTCGAAAACTAAGATGAATGAATGATAGAGCACGAAAAATAAAAAATGGCGGATGGAAAGACAACCATCAGTTAGTTAGTTAACTGTTGCTTGGAGAAACAAAAGTTCGGTCTGACAATTCATCATCCATCAATAACAGCGGAAATCAAGACACGGATCAACGAGTTTGTCGCTTTTAACACGAGAGGAAGAAAGAGAAACTGAAAAGAGAGAAAGAGATAAAAATAAGAAAGAAAAAGAGATAAAAATAAGAAAGAGAAAGAGAAAGAGATAATGAGAGAGAGTGATAGAGTGAGAATGAAGATAGAGTAACCTCCAACGGAAGCTGAGAAAGCCAGAGATGAGTGGATGGAGAATTAAACGTAAAGGAGGTGGAGAAGAAAAAAGCAAATAAGATAGATGAAGATAGAAAGAAGGTGGAAGAAGCAAGAAGATGGAAGTGGAAGATGTGACTAAGATACAAGGAAGAAGAACGAAAAAGAATTAAGAAGCAGAAGAGGTGGCAGGGAAATAAATGAAAATTAAAGAGGTATATGAAAAAAGAAGGCAATGTGAGAATAAGTAATAATAAGAATAATTTATGATGAACATGGATAGCAGTAGGAAGAGAAGGATTGAACAAAGAGAATAAGAACGAAAGAAAATGGTGTAGAGAATGAAAATTGGTAGCAATGATTGATAATATAACAGAACACTTGAACAATATTGAAGGAAATAGAAATTAATGAGAATTGATCAAAGATTAAAAAGATGACGAGCAGCGATATTAAATGAGAAGACAGAGTAGACAATGAATTTCGGAAAGATGGATGATGATGATGATGATGATGAAGAAGTAGTAGTAGTAGTAGAAGAAGAAGAAGAAGAAGAAGAAGAAGAAGAAGAAGAAGAAGAAGAAGAAGAAGAAGAAGAAGAAGAAGAAGAAGAAGAGAAGAAAGAAGAAGAAGAAGAAGAAGAAGAAGAAGAAGAAGAAGAAGAAGAAGAAGAAGAAGAGGGAGAAGAAGGAGGAGGAGGAGAAGAAAAAAGAAGAAAGAGAAGAAGAAGACGACAAAGAAAAAGAAGACAAAGAAGAAGAAGAAGAAGAAGAAGAAGAAGAAGAAGAAGAAGAAGAAGAAGAAGAGAAAGAAAAAGAAGAAGAAGAAGAAGAAGAAGAAGAAAAAGAAGAAGATGAAGAAGAAGAAGAAGGAAAAATAATATGATGATATAGAAAAAACATAAAAATCAGAAAAGAAGCATAAGCAGAAGCAGCAGGACGATACAATAAAGTTGAGTTAGGTACAGCGACCACAGAATGCGTAAACGGCAACCACAGAATACAACAGCGACTACAGAATAAAAACAGCAACATAATTTCAGTATTATATGGTAGCCAGTTGAAAAACAGTAGTCCGACCGTCTTTTCAGTTCTGTCACGAGTCGATAGATTTGTCTGCGGTTCGCCAGTCTGTCTAGACTAAACGCAAGACAAAACAAAGCGACAAAGAAAGAAAACTACAAAATCAAAAAGAGCAACAAAGATGGTACGATATTGAAGAAAGACGTCAAACTGATTCAGAGGATCCTTCAAGTGAAAAAACCTGGAGACCAGAAAATTTTCAAGGAAAAGATAAAAAATTTGAGGAAACGAAAAGTGAGTTTTCTCTAAGATTCTTTGAAGCATTCATGTCTAGTTCCTGAAGAAAGACTAACAAACAGAGACAAGATAGAGTGATATACAGAGTGTTTCAGGAGGAATGAGCAATACTTCTCAGGCTGTTTCCTTACACAAAGTAGACAAAACAGTTCAAGCCAGCCAATCACAGCTCTTTTTGAGGACAAGACAAGAGCTGTGATTGGCTGGCTTGCGTGCGTGTGCCAGAATGCGTCCCAGCATACGCCTGGCCTAATTGTTGAAAAATGGCGTTTTCTAGCATATTTTTCCAATTATCTCAATAACCGTTAAAGTTACAAACTTGGAACTGGTTTCATTGGATTCCTCAGCTAATTTTACACACGAATTGACTATTTTAGAACCTAAAAAAATTACTAAAGCCTCTAAAAAATTCTAAAAAAATTAATAATTTTGAAATATCTCAATTTTCCGCCATTGTTATCTCGGTAACAAAGCGTTTTTGGGGGTTGGTCCCATGGAACTTTTTCGTCTACTTGGTGTAAGGAATCAGCCTGAGAAGTATTGCACATTCCTCCTGAAACACCCTGTATAGAAAAAATAAACATAAAAAAGAGTTGAAGAGAATAGGAGGTTGGATTGGATTAGATTACTTTATTCAAATTTACACCTAAATTCTGCTTAGATTCTACATTGCAATAAAAATTAGTACAAGTAATTCTTCTATACGTTCCACAACATAGAAACTTATAATAATAATTTGAAAAATGGTGATGAAGATGTTGAAAATGACGGTAAAAAAGACAAAGAGAGACTGACAAACCCCAAGATTTATCAGTTTTTGAGTAAAGCTAAAACAATTAGTTAGCGCAAACTGCATTATTTAGGGGCACTCTTTCCGTGCAATCACGAACCTAATTACTGTTGAAGAAGCTTGTCGTTGTCGAGTGGTAACAACAAAGAACATGCATCACGTGAGTTCTAGAGAACAAATCTCTAAATTCGTGCACTAGTTGTTTGGCATTACATGGAAGAAAGTAGCGATAAAGGAGAACAAGGAGTTTTCAAAATTAAATGACGTACCAGAATATTTTTATGTCAACACTGGACACATCAAATGTGGGGTCCTTCTTCTACTTCACATTTTATTCTTCTTCTTCATCGCCATCTTCATCTTCTTCTTCATCGTCATCTTCTTCTTTTTTCATCATCCTCTTTTATTCTGATTTTAAATCTTCTTCCCCTTAGATTCCAGGATCAGGCATTTGCCTGTTGTTGAGAATGCTATTCTCCATTCTTCAGCACAGATCTGCCGATTGAAAGAATTGGCCGAGCGTATTTTTTCTCTATCACCAGAGCAAAGATGAATCACTAATAGAATGCACTGTAATAATAAGGAAGTCTTGTTCTTTTCATCTGTTTTCTGCAGCTATTTTGAATAATCTTCGTCTGCTTCATCTCTTATGTCTGATTCTTCTTCATTTCTCTTCTTCTTCTCTTCTTCTCCCTTCTTCTTCATATTCTTCTTCTTCTTTCTTCTACTTCTACCTCTTCCTCATCTACTTCTCTTCTCTTCCTTCTTCTTCTTCTTTCTTCTTCTTCTTCTTCTACTTCTATCTTCTCTTCCTACTTCTCTTCTTCTCCTTCCTACTTCTTCTTCTTCTTCTTTCCTACTTCTCTTCTTCTCTTCTACTTCTCTTCTTCTCCTTCTACTTCCTCTTCTTCTCCTTCCTACTTCCTCTTCTTCTCCTTCCTATTTCTTCTTCTCTTCTCTTACTTCTTCTTCTTCTCCTTCTACTTCTTCTTCTTCTTCTCTTCTCTCTTCCTACTTCCTCTTCTTCTCCTTCCTACTTCTCTTCTCCTTCCTACTTCCTCTTCTTCTCCTTCCTACTTCTCTCTTCTTTCTACTTCTTCTTCTCTTCCTACTTCCTCTTCTTCTTCTTCTCTTCTCTTCTTCTTCTCTTCTCTTCTTCTCCTTCCTACTTCCTCTTCTTCTCTTCTACTTCTTCTTCTTCTTCTTCTCCTTCCTACTTCCTCTTCTTCTCCTTCTACTTCTCTTCTTCTTCCTTCCTACTTCCTCTTCTTCTCCTTCCTACTTCCTCTTCTTCTCCTTCCTACTTCCTCTTCTTCTCCTTCCTACTTCTTCTTCTTCTTCTTTCCTTCTTCCTTCTTCTTCTTCTTCTTCTTTCTACTTCTTCTTCTTCTTCTTCTCTACTTCTTCTTCTTCTTCTCTTCCTACTTCCTCTTCTTCTTCTTCCTACTTCCTCTTCTTCTCCTTCCTATTTCCTCTTCTTCTCCTTCTTCTTCTTCTTCTTCTCTTCCTTTCTTCTTCTTCTTCTTCTTCTTCTTCTTCTTCTTCGATTAAGGAGCAGTGAATTTTTCTGAAGCAGCTGCAACTGAGTCTGAGTGAATTGAGTCTGGGGTTGTTGAACCAGAACACCAGAACTACTAGGAAGTTGGAAACTCAGATATTAGTGTTGAAACGAAAGCAAAACTTTTGGAACTTTATCTAGAAAAATCTAGAATAACGTTAAAACTGAACGAGTGTTCTTTTTCTATCACCATCATAATTTCAATGCCTTTGTCGATTACTTCGGTAACTCTATTTCTTCCGATACCTCAATTCCCTTTGATATAGTCTGGTCGCGCAAAGAAGACATTCCTTCAAAATGGCCAACTAAAGGGAGAGTGTAACAACGGTTACACAAAATTACAATGTAAAATCTCTTCTTGCAACATACCGTTGAGATGTCATGAGAGACTGATGGTAAGACTGGGATTATATTAATTTATAGTATTGGCAGCATTGAATAGCTGCTATTTTGAAGGGATGTCGTCTTTGATCGACCAGTAAATCTTGATTTTTTTCAATACCCTCAACAATTTCAAAAACTGAATGTGTTCGGAACCTTGCATACCTCAAGTCTTAAGAAACTGTACTTTCAACACTGGCGGCTCGTACCCACGAAACAGGTGAAGTGCCCGTATCTTTTACTGTACAGCACTTCAGCTGTTTCGTGGGCACGAGCCGCCAGTGACTTTCAACACCTTTTACGCCTTATTAAATACCGTCAACAAACTTGTAGTCTTCTTTCGACTGCTATCATGAAAGAATTTACTTGTATATGGTCAATATAGTATGAAAATATTGGATTAACTCTTCTTTGCTCCAAATTTCAACAACTAAATACACGTTAGCTATGATAGATAACAGATTATAGCTATGCAACAACACTAAAAAGATTTACCAACTCTCTGGAAAAAGTGGAGAGATATCCTCCTCTGTAACTCCACCATTTATTTTATATTTCAAGTAGTCTAAAACTCTCTGTAACTACAATATTTAATTTTGTTTTCAAGTAAAACTTGGCTTTTATTGCTTGTGGATTGGCAGGGGTGATTGAACTCACTGAAACTAGAGAATGGTATAGTTTGAAATGGAATCATAAAATCAGAAAGTCGACGTTGTCAACTCAACCGTCTAATAGAATGCGACTGTAGTTTGAAGAAGGCGATGAAGATTGGAAGCAGGGGAATAAAAAAAGAGAATAAAAGGAGATGAAGAAGCAGATAAAAGGAGGAGGAAAAGAAGTAGAAGTAAGAATAAGAAGAAGAAGAGAGACGAGAAGAAGGTTGTATGGAGGATAAAATGTGAAGTAGTAGAAGAAGTGAAGAAGAAAGAAGTGAAAGAGTGAGAAAAAGAAACACAAAAAAGAATAAATAAATACGAGGAGGAAATTTTATGGAGGATAAGAATGGGGTAGGATAAAGAGAAAAAGGAACAGAAAGATGATTGAAGAAAAAAGAAGAAGGTGAAGGAGTAGGAAGAAGAATGAAAAGGAGTAGATCGAAGGAGAAGAATTGAAGAAGAAATAAAAAATAATAGTAAGAAAATGAGATAAAGTAGAAGAGAAAAGTGAGAAAACAGGGATAATGAGGGAAGTGGGAAAAGAGGAATAATAAGAAAAGTGGAAGGGGAAGAAGGGAGGTGGAGAAAACGAAGAGGTGAGGAAGATGATGAGAAAGAGAAAAGATGGGTGAAAAAGGACGAAGAAGAAGAAGAGGAAAAATAGATGAAAAGAGGAAGAAGAGAAGGAGGAAAAAAATGAGAAAGAGAGAAAGAAGAAGAAGAATAAAGAAGAGAAAAGAAGAAGAAGAAGAAGAAGAAGAAGAAGAAGAAGAAGAAGAAGAAGAAGAAGAAGAAGAAGAAGAAGAAGAAGAAGAAGAAGAAGAAGAAGAAAAAGAAGAAGAAGAAGAAGAAAGAGAAGAAGAAGAAAGAGAAGAAGAAGAAGAAGAAAGAAGAAGAAAAGAAGAAAAAGGAGGGGGAAAGAAGAAAGAGAATTAAGGTAAGGAGAATTTCAGCAAATGATGGAAGAAGAATAAGCAGACAAGAACAAAGTGGAAGATTATAAAGTATAAAAAAATATCATGGAAGTGGGAAACTGAAAGAGCAAAGGAGTAGGATTACGT